>SNQJ01S0021161.1:0-18760 GCA_010110895.2 Picea sitchensis | reverse complement strand
GATAGAAAACGTTGTGGCTAAGTCATCTAATGATAGACATTGATGTGTAGACAAATTTCATTGGCCTATTTGCAAGAACGTTCACCTCTTTGTCTACCAAACTAACCCTAGAAGAAAGCTGACGTCACCTCTAGTAAGCTTGATGCAACAACCTTTTTTATGTGAGCATTTAATGATATTTAATGTGTTGTGTTAATTCAATGATTGGTTATCTACATTGATGCTATATCATTTCCAGTGTTTATTGAGAAGTAATATTATAAGCCATTGGCATCATTGCAATCATTGACTTCGTCAATAATTACTGTTATTTATGCTCATATACATTAAATATTGATAGTCATTGACAAATGAAGTATTAACCACTATTTGCATGTATTAGCTTTATTGTTGCCTTGTCTCGCAAACAGGTGCTTCTTCTGTGGTATTTCTTCATTCTTGACTATCTTCTTGGCGGTAATCTGTGAAGGGAAAACTCACCTTGATCTTTTAAGCCTTTGCCTTTCAGAACCCCAGATTACCAAGGACGTCTCCCTTGGGTTTAGCCACCCTAAATAGAAAGAGCCCCCCATTAAGGTGACAGTGGGTGGGGAAGGTCCTGTTACGCCAGTTTGATCCTTACTTTCCAACTACTTGACCTAGACTACAAACTGAGCGATAACAAAACTTAAAGTATAGTTTGAAAATACCCACCTATAATCATATGCCTTTTATTTGGTGTCCTTCTCTGAAAGTATAATTAAACTTAAAGTATAGTTTGACCTTGTTATCGTCTAGAACATTATATTTCTCCTTATTGGGAATTTCATTGTCTACTAAATCCAATTTAAAGGAAATTTGTCCATTGTTTCTTTGACCCAGTGACCTTGCTATTTTTGGATGCTATAAATGTAATCAAAGAGATTTGGGAAAAATAATTTGTATTCACCTTATGTGCACCAAGCACAAACCCCTGTCTTCTTATTGTCTACTCTTTCCACGAGACTGTCCAAAGATAAATAAGGTATTGCAGTCATCTGGCCCATCAATGGGGAATCAAAAGGATCACCCATCTTCTGGCTAACAGTCAATCCAAGTTTTCCAAATGTAGCCATGAAGGTGAACGAGCATGAATTGTACTCAAGGGAGTCCGGTCAAGCATCACCCTTTGCTGCAAGGGAGAGAAAACCATTCTTGTAGGGAAATATATGCTTATGCCATAGTGGGAAGATAGTCATGTAAGAGGAAGGGGAAGGGAGAAGCATTACACACAAAATGGCAAAGGGTCACATACGTAACAGTCATATCGGATGAGTGGCCGTGTTGGGCATAGAAGCAATGCATACCATTCCACTACACGGGGGATCGCCCAACATTCAGTCCAATATTTGCATCAATTGTGCTCACAGAGTTCGCTTAAGTGTTACTCATCGTTGTAGGGAAGAGATAACCACTGATGCAATGGAAATATATGTCGTAAAATACTCTTTCCCTATTTTTCCTAAATATTTCACTTAGTAAATGATAACATTAGTTGTGTATGCAGCAGTTAAAATTCCTCACTTACTCCCACTCTTCTATGTGAATTGTATGTGAACATTGCCTCTTCCTTTCTCATCCACATACCTTCAGTGATTTTGTTAATGTACATATTCATTGGTATGGTAGGAAAGGGGAACTACTTTTGTAAATGCTTGTTGAAAGTGCAATAGAGTTTAAGATTGGGTCCCTTTATAACTACACTTTATTTGATCATTTTATACATTTGTTTTAGATTCAATCCCTTTATAACTACACTGTATTTGATCACTTTATACATTTGTTTCAGATTCAGTCCCCTTATAACTACACTTTATTTGATTACTCTATACATTTGTTTTGAGCTATGTTGTCTTTATTGTTTGTTTTGAGCGATGTTGTTGATGTTGTCTATATTGTATGTATGAATAGAGTAAAAAATCAAATATAATACAAAACAAAAATTAAAGATATGGTAAACAAAAATCTAGTATAAGAGAATTGTAGTTAACTTTATGTATACATCTAATTTGTCAATATGCATATTCATCTATATGGTAGTAAAGGGGCACTATTTTTGTAGATACTTGTTTTTGAGATGAACACTTAGATGTATTTAATGTAGTTTTGTGAGTAAAATCACAATCCTCTTTCTTTATATAGTTCATGTTTTAAGTATAGTATTTAGAATTTTTTTAAGTAATACTCTACTTTTTTAGGTGGAAAAAACAACAAATTTTGTATCACCCATTTTGTAAAATTAGATATGCCAAGTGCACCCAACAATATTTTGAATAGAAAATATGAAGGGAGGTGCTTCTAGAGTATGATTATGTAAGAGTAAAATAAGAATAGGATTGTGAAAGACAAGAAGTAAATCAATAAATTAATGTTGACTTGAATTTAGTTCATTATCCATTTGTATTTCTTATTGTTCACAAAGAAGATTGATATTAGCAATGTATAAGCATCTCTCTTAGTATTATTGTTCATTCACTTAAGCAAACTAAATATGTTCATATAGTTTATTTATCTAAGTAAACCAAGTATAATTAATTGTGAGGTAGGAACTATTACTCCTTATCACCTTATATAACAAATCATATTTATACAATTATCTTCTTGAATTGCAATTTAGATGCATTTATTAACAAGTATTGGGTAATGTTATGATGGATTTGATTGCATGAGATGTTTGAATGGACAAGATGATTTGAGTGTAATTGTGCCCAATCACATCTTATCTATAAGAATCAACACGAAACTAGCTAAATACTTTACAACATTTAATTATTAATTATTATTATAACAAATTAACATCCATAATTTAACCCTCACCATTATCAAAATAAAATAAAGTTTCAAATTTGAACTCATCTAAAATATTATTATTATTATTATAAATACACAATTTATTAAAATTTCTTTATAAAAATTCTAAACCCAAGAAAAAACGCATTCGATAACTAACCATTGAAAAAAATTCTAAACCCAGGAAAAAACACATTCAATAACTAACCATTGAAATAAAAAAGGGAATAGCTTTTCGAAAGATAGTTCCAACTATGGGCAGATGAGATAGCAAGGCTCCTTTCTCAAAACAAGTATTAGAATTATGTTGAAGACGAGGACACGGTGGAAATTCAATAGAATGAGTTTAAATTCGATTTTTTTATTTTATAATAATAATATTTATTTTTAATAATTAATTAAAATTTAATTTTATAATTTTATAATATAATAATAATATTTATTTTTAATAATTAGTTAAGATATTATTATTTTATTTATACATGTTAATGAGTATAAATTTTTTTAATAAAATAATTACAAAATTTTATTAAAAATTTATTAACTAATTAATAAATTAATTAATTATAATTTTTTAAAACATATTTTAAAAAGCAAAACACCGACACGGTGGAAACGGATATAATATCTTTCTCAAATAAATTTATTTTTATTTTTAAAAATAAGACACGGACACGGTGGAACGGGATATAATATCCTTCTCATTAATAAAAAAAAATGTGTTGTAAAAAAAAGTGTTGATTAATTAAATCATTTAATTAATTATTATTATTTAAAAACACATTTTAACAGACGCTGTAAACTTATTTCGAACCTTTGAATGCAAACTTATTTTAGACGTAACCAGACAAGATTGCGGGATGGTTTCGATTTCAGTGGTTAGAAATTACAGATTTGAACTTAATAAAATAATAATTTCAAAGTAGATTCTAATCAGATTTCAGAAATAAGGATTTAGGTAAAAATTGTTAGAAATTACAAATTTGAACTTAGTAAAATAATAATTTTAAAGTATATTTCAATCAGATTTCAGAAATAAGGATTTAGGTAAAAATTAAGGTTGATCAGTGAACCTGTGAGGTTGATAAGGTTGATTAGTATTTTAGATTAAATAGTAGTAATAAATAAATCTAGTGATATATAAATAAATAAAATATTGAAATACAAAATTTACTAAAAAACTATAGGTACTTTAAAAGTATTATAAAAACTGGATTTAGATTAAAATTTAAATAATAGTAATAAATAAATCTAGTCATATATAAATAAATAAATTATTGAAATACAAAATTTAAAAAAACTATGAATACTTTAATTTTCTTCCTCTTCATAGATAATTATAAAAGGACAAAAAAACACAATATTAGAGCCAAAGAAAAAAAAAAAAAGTTAGAACTAATATCAAGGTAGTAAAATTAGATATAGCCTTATAAATTTCAAAGATAATAACTTAAAAAATAAAATATTGATTTACAAAGTGATAAATAATAATGTGGAATTTCTTCTAAATTATTCATTACAATTAAATCTTGTAATTCAAATAATATTAATTTAGAATATATTTTAAAATATTTAATGTAAATTTCATTAAAATAAGTTAGACAATAAGTATTTGTTGTGAGCTAATAAAAAAAGGAAATATTTAATCTTAAAACAACTCCAAAGTCACATAAGTTGATTGAAAGAGGAAAGTAAAACAATGAATATTAATAAGATGATTGGAAAAGGAAAATAAAGATTAATGAAGTTCAAATTTTTTTGAGATGAACACTAAATGTAATTGATGTAGTTTCATAAGAAAAATTACAATCATCTTTTTTTGAGTGTTTCTCTTGTAGTATTTAGATCTTCTTATATAAAAATACATTTCTTTAAATGAAAAAAACAACAAATTTTTCATTACTCTTTTTGTAAAATTAGACATGCCAAGTAAACTCAACAAAATTTTGAATAGATAATATGAAGGGAGGTGCTTCTAGAATATGATTGTGTAAGAATAAAATAAGAATAGAATTGTGAAAATCAAGATGTCTACTTGAATTCAATTTCATTTAATTCATAATCCATTTTTATTTTTTATTGATATTATTAATGTAAAAGCATCTCTTAGTATTGCTTATTCACTTAAGTAAACTAAATATATTCATATATAATTAATTCTAGAATAAAAACTAATACTCCTTATAACATTATATAACATTATATGAGTTGAGTGTACTTGTGACTCCAATCACACTTTGTCTAAAGAAATTAATACAAAATTAATTAAATATCTTATAACATTTAACTATTAACTATTATTATAACAAACAAACATCAATAACTTAACCTTTACCATCATCGAAATGAAGTAGTCTTTCAAATTTAAACTGATCTAAAATAATAATAAAATATTATTTTTATTTTTTTTATAAATACACAATTTCTTTGTCCCTGACTTGTTAAAACAAGATAAATAAACATCTAAAAATTCTAAGCTGCTGCAAAAGCACATTTGATTAAAAAGGGAATAATTATGTTGAAGACAGGATACGGTGGAAACGAATATAATATCCTTCTCATAACCAAAAAGCACTATGTTTAATGAATATAAATTTATTTTTATTTAATAAAATAATTTGTTGTAAAAAAAACTTGTTGTTCGGATTAATTAATATTTTTAGTAAAATTGTAGTTAGTTAAGTTTAAAAGTTAATTCTCAATTTTTTGGAAACTTGAATGTAAACTAAACCTCATTGAACGCAAACTTATTTCAGACATCAACGGTACCGGACAAGATTCCGGGATGGTAAAGCAGATTTCCATCAAATTTCAGATTTCAGACTAAGAATTCGAATGCGAAGGCTGATCAGTGAGCGTGTGAATAGACTCCTCCAGGAATTTAAACTTGTACAATGACATTTACTTTATGTACGACCGACGGAAAGTTGTATCGTTCAAGTTTTTTTTATCGATGCACCAACGGGAAGTCCATAAGGGAGCTTCGCGGGTCAGTTGGAAAATTTTGGGCATTTTTTTTGGGCCGGTCCTCCGTCTCAACGGCATAGACTGCAGAAGGTCCAAACAACTAAGGGAAAAGACTCGTGAACTTGTTTCAAGAAGATATTGTTTATGTATAAAAAATGATCCCTTATCGATGCACCGATGGGAAGCCCATAAACCCTTGTGGGTCACTTGGAAAATTTTGGGCATTTTTTTTTAGGGCCGTCCACACTCTTCTCGTGTTGGCGTCCCCCGTCTCAACCACCGTTAAATCTTATCTAAACGGCACAGACTGTAGAAAGCCCAAACGACCAAGGGAAAATACTTTATTAGAAAGGACAACGTTATCTACTTGTTGGTTATAATGCATTTTCGATTCTCTTCTCAATCAATAAGCACTTGCAATTGCTGTTACTCAGCTCACCAAAGCCATGCCCAATATAGTAATTCCTTCTTCCTGTGATTACATATTATTAGAAATTTACAAATCAGAAATCAAATTTTATTGAAAAAATTGATTTTCCAATGCATCAAATAAAATCTATTAAATTACAATGACAAGCGTGAGGGCCTAATCTTACTATATTGAGTACAGACGGGAAGCCCATAATGGAGATTTGTAGGTCAGTTGGAAATATCTAAGCAGTTTTCAAGGCCACCCACTCTTCTCCTGTAGGCGTTGTCTGTATCAACCACGATAAATCTAATCTAACGGCACAGACGACAGAAGGCCCAAACAACTAAAGGAAAAGATTCTTCGACTTGTTTCAGGGAGATACTATATATGTGGAATTATAGATTAAAAATAATTTTCTATCAATCTATTTTTAAATTAAGTAACTTATGACACTCAAACCCTATATCTAACAATCAAAACCAAAATGGATGAAAATAGAAACCCTATATCTAACGATCAAAACCAAAATGGATGAAAATAGAAGAAGTTCTAGTTTCACGGAAAAGAGAACCAAATTGGTGATGATGCCATTTTCGATTAAAAAACCCTAACACAGAAATTGGTGATGATGCCATTTTCAATTAAAAAACCCTAACACAGAAAGAACAACTTTATCTACCTGTGGTGATGATGCCATTTTCGATTCTCTTTGTCCGACTTCTCAACAGATGAGCACTTGCAATTGCTGTTACCTAGCTAACCAAGCCATGCCCAATACAGTAATTCCTTCTTCCTGTAATTACAAATTAATATTAAAAATTCACATTCACAAACCAGAAATCAAATTTTATTGGAAAAATTGATTTGCTAGATGCATCAAATAAAATCTACTAAATTAGAATGAATTAAAATGACAAGCGAGAGGGCCTTGTGGCACTCTGACACTCTGAGATCATTTAAACTTCCCAAAAATTTTAATGTGAGCTGCTAGATGAAAACAGAGCAATCATGCTCTACATCTAAATATAATATTTCTAGGCTACCAACAGTGCAACTAGAGAGGAGGTCAAATTTAGAGGGTTGAGGTGAAGCAAATACTAGATAGTGTCCATGAAATATTTTTATGAAGATGCATATCAGTAATTGGACATCATGTAGAAGATATCCAATTAGCCCAAAATCATATTATAAAACAACTGGGTAGAACAAATGGGTAGAACCAAACTGGATGGACAACAAACCCACCTAATATCTCAGTTTTTCGTTCTCAAATGGGTAGAACCAGGGAGCTTCGAGCGGAGGGATGATATAGACACAATGCAGAAAACGATAACGACTGAGGGAATAGTGGCTGGGGCCATTCATAGTGCCAAGTACCCACAGATCATTATTTTTACAGGTTAATCTCAAGCACGCAATAGTAATGGAAATTTCTCTGTCTCAGATTCATAGAATCAATAACAACAGTAACATTATTCCTGCATTGCTTGCAAAATTTACCATCATAATGAAGGCCTAAAAAATAAGTCAAATTAATCGTAACACTCAACATCTGTTAAACACCTTAATACTCAGCAAATTAAATAGCAAGAACGCCATGAGTAGCTTTGAAGTTTGAATAACTTACATGACTGGGCAAGAACCAAATATGGTGACTGGAAGGTCTTTAAAAGCAAATATGTGGTAATGATAATGCACGATAACTGCCGGTTCAACCCCACACCTTTTTTCTTTGCATCCAAAGGTTTCTCTGCCAGTTTCGTCTCTCAGTGATCAAACACTCACAGGCATCACAAAATACAAAATTACAGAACATACTCAAACAAACATAACATCCACAAACGCACAATATACACACACACATAGACGCACGATATACACAGAAAGTCATACACACAGAGCGCTCCACGGGACAAACATACACAGAGCATGCGAGAAGAACTCGATCTCCATCGAAATGGGATCTCCATCGAAATGAAAGAACATACAGAAATGAGTGATTGAGAAGAACACATTTACTTTATGCACAAACTGCTAGGTCAATTGATCAAGATCAAACAACTTCATACACCCGCGTGCTCAAGATCACGGGATTGATCGGTTGGATCTTGGCCGTTCAACCAAGTTTGTTAGAATCTGACGGCATAAAAGTGCTTATGAAAAAAATGCTTTTTGATTTTGTGAAATTAACGACTGCAGAGAAAATTCAAAATTCTGTTGAAATGCTTTTTGTTTGTGTGAGAATGATGCTTTTTGCTTTTGTGAGACTGATGGCCCAAAAACATAGACGTTGAAGGTTGCGGTAGAACATAGTTCGGTTATGAGAAATCTCAACCTGCAAACATGGGAAGGGGTCATTTTTATTGTTTTACTAAATTTAGTGTTGTGTTTTTCAACTTTCAATGAATTTTGACTAGAATATCACGTACACTAATTTATGTTTTAAAATTAATACTAAAAATGAAAATTATAATACTTTGAGATATTATATTATTATTTTATTTTTTTTAAATTGTAAGCTACTATCAACTTATCGTAAACATTATGAGGACGTTCTTACCTTACATACATTATTATAATTAATCTTCATAATATATTTTGAACTTTAATCTAAAACATTAGATTGAGTTATATTTAAAAAGTTAAGTGATTATATGTGTTGTGATGATATTATATTTTAAAAAATATAATTTACATATTAAAAGAGTTAAATGATTATGTTTGTGTTAAGATTTTATGTAATTTTAAAAGTTATTTTTAAGTATAATTGTATTGGTTATTTCTAAGTGTAATTGTGAAAGGGTTTATTGATAAGTCATGTTTTTTCGGTCTTTTAGAGTATAAATAGAGGTTATATCTAGTCATTTTGATCACTCATTGAACATAAGTACAAGAGAGTAGTAAGCACTTATCTAGGAGGATATTCTTGGTTCGTGTCTTGATTTCATGAAAGAGCATTGTATGACATTGTACATGTTGGAGGAATCTATACCAAGGAAAGCTTGCACGGTTTTCTCCCCCTTGAGGGTTTCCCTAAGGATATATCTTGTTGTTGAAGAAACTCCTTAGGTATAATTTCTTTTCTCTTATGGGATGTGTGGAAGGCGTGGAAGATGAGGGTTATTTGGATTCTAAGACATGCTCTTGTTCTTAGTGCCTTTATTATCCAATTGCTCTCTTTTACTGATTATTCGCACATCAACGTATATTTAGGCAACAACTACAAAACAAAAGAGGTGGTGGTCGTTTTGGTTAAAAATCAGTTGGTGATTGATAGCGGAAGACTTATGATGTGTGTGTTCATGGCTTATTTTCTTCTAGGAATGGCCTGCTTAGGCTCTACTATTGTGGGGAGCGATCTTACAGCATTGGCATTGAGTATAATACTCAATATTGTCTTTGAGCTTCATTCTGTTTGGAATTGAAGAAGCCAAATGAATTATCGAGTGCTCCTCCTCTTGAATTTAATTTGGATATCAAATGGTCTGACATAGAATGGTCCATGGTTGATCTAGAATGGACCTAGGAACCAAAATGGGTCTAGGAAGGTCTAAAAATCAAAGTGCTCAGAATGGCTTCAAAATGGACGTTTGTGTAGGCCTCATTGATATGAACCCAACGCAACTTGAATGGACTCAAACGGACGTTGTATGTGAAAGATATCGTGATCTGTTCATTTTGCCAAACATGCAAAATTTTGCTGACTGTACAGTCTGTACAATCTGTACAGTGCTAACGTGGCAGATGACTGTACAGGTTGTATGATCGTACAATAGCATGGCAGGTACAGTGGCATGTTGACTGGGTAGACAGTTGGACAAATTGTTGGTTGACACGTGTCCTTTATCTGGGCGAATATGATGGTGCCACGTGGCCCAGTCTTGGGTTGCCACATGGCACCCCTTCATTGGTCGGCGAATGGAAAAATTATTAGGACTCCACAGGAGTCGAACCCGTGACCTCCGGTATGGGAGAACGATATGGCAAGGTTGGGCTACCAGCCCGCCCACAGGGTATTTCTTACAACTATATGGTTTTGTATATATATAAGTTGAATCAAATGTATTTCGGGAGGAAAAAAGGGTTGGGGCCTAGGCCCAGGCCCCGGTGCATACAACCACATCATATAAACCTTCTTTGGCGCGCAACCACTCCAGCCAGCCCCGATGCAAACTCACATACATATGACCACTTCCATATGCCCACGTGGATGTTACTTATGGCGTGGATAATTGTTGGTGTAGCCCTGGCATACATCCATGTGACCGATTCCATACGACCGAACCTTCCACCCTTTTGGCGCATAAACGTTGGCTTTTTTCGAATTGTGGGGTTAGCACCGGTCGGTCGGGCTAGCCCGTCGACCAAGGCACTTGACCATGGGTAGAGCTAACTGTTGAAGGCACGTGGAGGTATAAGGCCAGGACACATGGCCACAACACATAACCAGGGGTCGACCGTTAAGGGTTTAGTGCACCAAGCACTCAATGCTTGGACATATGGGGGCGTGCATGCGACCAAGAGCCCTCGAATAGAGGGATGCGCCTATATTTTGGCCCAAAGTGGGTTTTTTAACTATATTATATGAATTTTAATTGATTTTCAGCCAGTTTTGGGAGATTTAGTCCATTTTTGGAGGATCTTGGGCCCTTTTTGAGGCCAGATCTTGGGGGGAAGTTGGGAGTTTGTTACCCACTTCAATACTATATAAACCAGAGGTTCTTGGCAGCCTTGGAGGGAGGTTCAAAACGGGAAAATGCTGAAGAATTGAAAATCCAAAGCCATTTGTATGCAGGGAAGCCATTGGGGAGAGCACCTTTGCGGGCCATTTCTGGGAGCTTCGTTCATCCATTTTCAGTGTCATCAGTTGTGATGAGTTCTTGAGATCTAGAAGAACAAAGAAAGACCAGTTTGTAATCCATTTGGCATTTTTATGATGTACTTTTGAAGCTTTGAACAGAAATAAGAAAGCCTCACCCACTGAGACAAAGGCCCAGAGATGTAGGCGATATTGTCAAACTTCGTTATCAACTTTTGTTGTTATGGTTTGATGATTCTTGTGCTTTATTTCTAGATCTATATATTTTATATGGCTGTCATGTTTATTCATTAATTCTTCCTCTTTTATTAATTTCCTAAATGGTTAATGAACTCATGTTTTTATAACTCAACCATAGTCTTTAAAAGATCATTTCAGGTCAATGGTGTCCAACAGATCTACATAGAGAAATGTGATGAGGGCGACCCAGAGTTGTGCATTGTGGAAATCCTTGAAGTTCGGGGCCCTGATGGTTCATGTGATCCTATGCACGTCTATGACTTTCTTTAAAATATCATAGGTCTAGTTTCTTATTGTGAAGTTGTCGAAGTTGGTGGAGATATCATGATACCAAAAGACAACCTCTACGGAAATTTGTGAGACATTTCCGTTGAGCTGCCAAAATGGTGGAGCTACCAAGTAGAAGGATCCACTGAAGTGTTGTATTTTAAGCAGTTTATTTGATATATGGTTTCAACGGTAGAATTGGGTCTCAGCGGTAGAATTGGGTCTCAATGCGCACAATCTTTTTATCGACCACGTCCCATTTTTCCGAGGCGAGGATAATCTAGATAAGGAATCTACATGGTGAAAGATTAAGAATTAAACATTGAATGATGATGTAAAAACTCATGGGATCAAATCGATTAGGTGATCATAGGCGGGACAAAATAGGATTTGCAAATTTTCAATCTATTTAATTTTGGATGTGACTATGTGCACCATGTGGTGCTGGTAGCGATGAAAATGACCAATGGCATCGTTTCAAAATATTCAAGTAATGGAATTACCATGAGGAAGAGAAAGAAGATGGCATTGTTTCAAATCCTCCAACGCAGATGATGACATTGTATATTGATAAAATGTCAGTGGGTTTATGAGCATGAGAATGTTGTGGGAGGAATTTGTATAATGTGAAATGAGAATGCCTTTGACGACAATATGGTGTGAATTAATATGCTAGAGAGGCTTATGAGAGAGGCCTATACAAGAATATATTGTTGTGACTATTTTATGATACCAACAATGATCCAATACGTACAACGTAAGCCTATAGGGGCCATCCCACCTTCTTGTATGTTGTGGGAAGCATTAGTGTTGCATCATTCTGGTATCAGTTTGGTATGATAGCCTAAAATGTTTTGAAGTCTAGGGATAAAGAGGAGTTGTGAAACTACCAGATTAATTCTTTGGGAGTCTAACCGTGTTCATGGTTGGCGTTTGCATATGCTTGGAGCCAAGTCTTTTGCATAGTAAACGTTAGTTATGATACAAGTTCTTCCGTGTTGTTAAGTATGTCACGATCACTTGAACTGCTAGTGCATGTTTATGTTAAATGATATTCATGAGAAATGCATATAGCAAAGTGTAAGATTGCAACAAATACCTTGGACAAAAGACAAGATAAGAACTATGGTTTCCTTGTTTTGGATTACCTACAATTTGTCATTGGAAGCAATGGCTAGGAAAGAGGTGATTGATTGAATGCAAATCCATTGTATACCCAATTGGGAATGCAAAGAGAATCCTCTCAGATGGAAAGAACCCTGATTCTGGTGTTTGATTTTGTGAAGGCGCATTTGGAAATATACAAGGGGAAACAATGGAAAATAGGAAATGTTATTGCTACATAGAGAGGTGTCTGTAAAATTTGTTGTTGCAATTATAGAAGACGTGAGGAACCAATGATTCACATGGTATTCTTTTATGAATACTCTTTTCATTAATATGTTGATTGGGCTACAATTGTGCATGCTTTATATTCATGATAGAATCATGGTTCATAGAGGAGGCAACCAGTTGAGAGGATGGGGTATGGATTTTGCGTCAGTCATAGAGGGAGCAATCGGTGAGGCAGACTGGACAATAGGGTTTGTTTTCAATGACATAGGGAGTTGGCCTCTGAGTTTGACAAGAATGATCTTAGTCTCATACATTATTATTTGGGATTAGAAGTATGACATATGAGATCTTCCTTGGTTAGGGAAAATATGATGTGGATATCCTGAAGAGGTTCAGGGTCTTGGATCGTAAACCAATGGCTACACTGTTGGCACAAAATACGAAGTTGTTGGATGACACAGCTTCAGAGATTGTGGATGCTACATTGTACAAGAAGATGATTGGATCATTGATGTATTTGACGAATACACAACCGGATATATGTTTTGTTGTGAATACCCTGAGTCGGTACATGGTTGACACCGGACGTGTTCACCTGATTGCAGTAAAACATGTGATGAGGTACCTTAAAGGTACAGTGGATTATGGGCTCAAGTATGTTGTAGACATTGAGATCAGTATACTTGGGTATTCAGATTCAGATTGGGCCGGTAGTGTTGTAAACCAGAAAAGTACATTGGGATGTTGTTTCACTTTGGGATTTGGTATGATTTTATGGATCAGTAAGAAGCAGTCATGTGTAGCACTCAGTACAGGTGAGGCATAGTATGTGGTAGTATGTGCAGCAAGTCGCGAAGCAGTTTGGCTTTGGAAATTATTGACTGGATTATTTTATATTGTGATGGAGGCGACCTGTATCTTGTGTGACAACCAGAGTTGTATAAAGTTGTCAGAGAACTCGGTGTTTCATGATAGGTTGAAGCATATCAAAATCAGGTATCACTATATCGGGGATATGGTGCATAAGGGAGTAATGAGGCTCCAATATGTGGCTATCGATGAGCAGGTTGCAGATGTGCTGACAAAGCCGTTGTCAAGGAAAAAGTTCGAGTAATTCAAGGACAAGCTCGACGTAGTCCCTCTTTAGAGGGAGTGATGGCTTTAGATGTTATCACAGGGTAGTGGATGTCATGATGACATGTTGTAGCTATTGTAGAGATACCCACTGGCTTTGGATGCATGTTGAACAGACAAGGTACAAATTTTCTCGCATGGTATTGGATGTCAGGCATAAGATATCGAAGTTTTCTATGAGAAACTGGATAGTCTCATGATGAAATGTTGTGGCTATTTGAGAGCTACCCATCGACCCTGGATGCATGTTTTGAAGTCACTATGGATTTCCTGTGATGTATAGATTCGTGTGTCCAACAATCAATGGTCATGAACTCATGTGGATGGCGACAGTGCTAGAGTCTGTGCCGGATAGAATACCTTCCTCATTAAGAGGGAGTGTTGATATTTTATGTAGTTTCAGAAGTTATTTCAAAGTGTAATTGTATTGTTTATTCCTAAGTGTAATTGTGAAAGGGTTTATTGATAAGTCATGTATTTTAGGTCTTTTAGAGTATAAATGGAGGTTATATCGAGTCATTTTGATCACTCATTAAACATAAGTACAAGAGAGTAGTATGCACTTATCTAGGAGGTTATTCTTGGTTCGTGTCTGGGTCTCTTTGGTCTTGATTTCGTGAAAGAGCATTGTATGACATTGTACATGTTGGAGGAATATATATGCTGAGGAAAGTTTGCAGGGTTTTCTCCCCCTGGAGGGTTTCCCTGAGGATGTATCTTGTTGTTATGTGGATATCTATCTTTTAGTGGTGATCCTTTTACATATTAAATTATATATATATATACACAATGTCATCTCTCTTGAAAAATCAACACTTTGTTGTCATGATATTGCACTTTAAAAAATACAATTTTATTATATTTAAATAATTAAATTTATTGTAAATGATTGATGAATTAAATTATTACAATTATTGATGAATTAAATGGTAATCATTAATATGGTCATTTTTAAAAATATATATGTTTAGAAAATTTAATAGTAAAGACCTTCAATCAAAGGATGTGACTTAAAATTAATTATAATTCTTAGTCATTCAAATTAGTTTAAGGGTGAGTGCACGAAGTTCGTAGCCAAAAACGTGGTAAGTGGGTCAACAAGAAGGCACATGCATTCTTAGGAACCTCCACAAGGCTTTCCATGTAGGTTTAGTGGCAGGAACACCTACGCATTCCTAAGAATGCGGGTGTTCCTACTGTTAAACATTTTTAAAGGGTTGCGAGCGTGATTTTTCTCTCATTGTGCACAAATCGCTCGTGTTTTGACTCTCATTGAGCAAATAAAGAGGAGCTAGAGAGGAGCAACAGAGGGAGGATCTTTCCACTGTGTCCAACTATGTTTGATTTATCTTATTTTTAACCCAATTTAGTCTTTTTCTCCCAAGAATCTAAATTAAAAAAAATTGTAATTATGTATTTTAATTAAAAAACCAACATAAAATGGAACCCTAAGACAATTTAAACTGCTCATAAGAAAACCAAGAAGATCAAAACCCCAACCCACCACAACCACCCAATGTAAACACTCAAATTGATGAGGGGTTGATTATATTAAGAACCCTTGAGGAACAATTAAGGGGCACTAGAGAGTTTAGCATAGTCTCCTTGTCCACCTCTTTGGACATCATTGTGAAGTCCATTGCAAGTTCCCAAGGAAAATTGGCCTATACTTCTGATTATAGGGAAATAATGTATGAGTACTATAGCATTGATTTGGATAGAAACCAAGTCAAAGAACTGGGCATTTCAAAACAACATATATTGTATATTTTTAGGTATCCTATAAATAGACAAGAATTACCATTGACCAAGAAACACATCTCCATTGGCTGGTGCATCCATCCCCAGATTAGTCAAAACTAGATGGATAGGCGATATATGGTTTTTGATAAACCCCCCTGCAATAACAGGGAGATGCCTTTATATTTTATGAGAAAATTATGGTATGAGTTTATTTTGGGTAAGAATGTCAATTACTTTGACATTGGTGACTTCCAAGGGGTGGGTTGAGGGTCTGCACAGGACTGAGAGCATGCCAGGCACGACCCCGTGTTAGGTCCTCATCCCCCCAGGTGAATTCTTGATTCCCCTACCCAACATTCTCATGTTTTAGAGAGCTTGAAATAGGTACTTCTATCCATTTCATCATTGACTCGTATCCCAGTTCAACATGGTAGCTTTGTTACACTATCTCGGCAGGAGGTGCATGTCAGTGACATTGATAGAGGGGTTGCAACTTCAACATGCACAAGAGAGTACAATGAGGAGAGGACATCGACATAGGAGTCGTCCATGTGAACCTCAAAGATGCTCGAGTTGTGGGAAGACATGCTATGGACCTATAGAGCCCAGTGGACAACATAACTTCATGGAGGAGGTTAGTATCTTAAGCCTCTCTATGTTCTTCATCGTTATATATTTATTTTGTATTTTTTGCATTTATATCGATATTTTAATGTATGTTGTTTTATAGTTGTTACGTTTGAGCAGTAGACCCTCTACGTCGATGGATGCATTAGTGCCTAACCCCACCACTGATGCAACAGTAGAGGTAGCCTGTTCATTGGGTACACCCCACACACAGGTTTGTATCACATTTGATAAATTCACCATAGTCATTTATTTATTTTATGGCATCCTCAAATTTTTAATGTTCTAGTGTTTCTACAGGATTTGGGACTAGGCGATGTCGGGGAATGCCCATCTGGGATGGACAAGTCATATGCGTCACAAGTATCATGTGTAGAGTTAAATATCGTATAATTCTCAAATTGTTTGTGTTTATGTTTTTAATTTTACTATTTGGTACTAATAGTTCAATTTTATTAATATGTATGCATGTTGCGGATATATTTACTAGTTATAGTACTATTGCACTCCCTCGGCACCTAGGCATTGCTTCTAGGTTACCTTTCTCCAGGCCTAGGGAGTTGCAATCACTTGTACAACCTCTGAGGGTTCATCACAACCCACCCTCAACATTAGTCTTATTGCACACATCCTTAGTGGATTCACACGCAGGGCACCTATCCGCACCACTTGTATGCCACCCACCCCCACCACCATTTCCATAGGCCCCATTGACCGAGACTGCCAAAGTAGAGGTTGTCTTGGAGCAGGTTGTACAACCTAGTGCTCCATTTTCCAGTGAACCTCCATCAAGGCCTGAGATATTCATGGTGAGATAATGCATTGATGATAATTTTTTGTGTTTCATGAATTTGATTTAACACATATTTGTTTAATTTTCTTGACTTGATTCTTGTAACTGATGAAGGGTGGAATCGTGGAGAGATTGGGGTCGTGGAGGAGGGTAACACCCTCACAATTGACAGTAGCATATGAGGTGAGTTGTCTTAGGTTAAATTACAAAGTATCATTTTGTATGTCTATTAATTCATCGAGGAAAAAAAATTATAACATTGTTTATTCTTTGTGCAGTCTCTAGAGCGTTGAAGCATGCCCATGCCTAGAACCTCTTGAGGTGCTTCCTCGAGAAGAGAAGAAAGATAGATTTCCAGGAGGCTCCTGAGGGTGGCGAGGGTGGAAGTGGTCAATGATTGACCGACTACTAACATTTTGTATCTAGGCCAACATATGGATGTTTTTTTATGTTAGGGAACTTATTGTCATTTTGTATATTGGGCACAAGTTGCCATTTTGTAAAAAATGTACAATTTCGACGATGTTGAATATATATATATATATATATATATATATTTCATGGAATTTTTTTATGAATCTCATTGTTTATGCATTTTATGTTGATGAATATGTGATATTGCACTTTAAAAAATATAAATTTATTGTAAATGATTGATGAATTAAATGATTACAATTATTGATGAATTAAATGGTAATCATTAATATTTTCATTTTTAAAAATAGGTATCTTTAGAAAATTTAAGAATAAAGACCTTCCATGAAAGGATGTGACTTCAAATTAATTATAATTCTTAGTCATTCAAATTAATTTAATCATCATTATTATTGTCACAACCCTACATGACGCTTGGTCAGATCATGTGATCGTTCACCTCATGAGGGTGTGTGACACTGCGACAGTTCTTACTCAGTTGCTTGGCACACCAATATTACTTCATCTAGACTACGCCTCTTCACCTAGAGCATACCCATACTCCATTCTAGGTTATCATTGAGTCACACTCCTACTCTTTCTTACTTAGACAATTATTAACACAATTTAACACTTAGTATTATTTAAGCATGCATCCATGAACATGAGAATCCAAGAGAACGACTGCAGAACAAAACAAAGACAAACACATAAATAGTGTGGATGACACAAACCATGCCTAACACCCGACTAAGTATTTGTTATTACAAAACAATTACATTATGAGCACTACCGACTCGGTTTACAAATTCGACAAAGTCACACGACTCATCTCACCTCACCAAGACACTCAAGAATATATTCGTCACACCAAGACTCTCTGTTGTAAATGTATCTGTAACCACCTATAGTGCATTTTAAACATGCCCATAACCGCATACTTGTTGTCCCTTCGTTTCTACAGAATTTCACCAAACTAACACAGATTTTAATTTTTCCTCACACATGCCTCCACTGACCTGTGTTTTCAAACTTCCCAAAATCCTCCCAAAACGTCCAACTCTTGGCTACTTGTCTTCCATCTTGGAAACCTTTCCTCAATTCGTTTCCTTAGACTTGTTCTCCAAATATCTTGCCAAAATGCTCTATGGTATCCTTTGGTTGTGCGCCCTTGCTTTTATATGGACTCCAAGAGTCACTT
>SNQJ01S0021160.1:77118-96627 GCA_010110895.2 Picea sitchensis | reverse complement strand
GGGTCAAAGAAGGATCGTTAGATGAAGTCAAGTTACTCATGGTTTATTCTTTGGGGAATCTCACTCTAGGAGAATTGGGAAGTGGGAAAAAGTGAATAATCCAAAGTCTCGAAGGCTGAAATGAATCTGGACCATTGATCTAGAACTGATCACAGTCGTTGGATCAATGATTCATATGAACCTAAGACCATTAGATCCAGGAGGAGGACATGTGACACATCATGAGATCCACGTCAACAATACCATGTCAACAAGGACACATGACACAATCATATGGTGACACGTGTCTAGGTCTAGTTGTCACTTTAGGTTACATAAGTCACGAATATAGGTGATACGTGGCAGCCACTTAGCCAATGCCACATTAACAATGACGTCAATATGATACATCTCTTTGGGAGTATGTCCTTCAGGGATTTCTAGTTCCTCCTACTAGCTTCTTACCGAAGTGTCGAAGGTCGAAGTTAAATTTGGTTGTTGATCTAAGATCCTCTGGGTTCTCACATGAACATTAGATCAAAATGTAGTGGAAATATAATGTAAGCACTACCATGTTGAATACTTCGTCGTTGGCCAACTCCGATGAAAATTGGAGCAGCAATTACCTAGACCTCCGAAGCCCCAGAGTCCCAAAATCCTGAAATAAATAATGGTGATCCATATCAACCTTTGATTAAGTCATAGTTGTTGGATTAAGTAGTAAAAGGATAAGTAAGGATTGGAACTAGACTGTTGATTTGGTTCTGAGAATCATGTCAACCATTGGATCAACCCTTGCGAGAGGTAACCACTTCGGGAATTTGAAACTTTGGAAGATTGGATGAATTTAAGAGAGAAATCACCCGAAAGCCGAAGTCCAAAGGACTCGGTTCCATCCCCCAGTCACATGTTACGAACAGATAAGCCATGAGGCGATGGGAACACCACTTAAATTAATAATCCCATGGTTTTGCGCATATGGTTACATGTAAATGGTTTGAAGGAAGTGTCTCTACACAATTCGATTTATGCAATATTTGAAGAGACAAAGGAAATTTATCCATACCTATGATCGATTTATGAAAAATAGGTCAAAGGGTTGTTCAAAAAATATGAAGGTTAGAAATCATCGTACCATTTCCGGTGATAGGTAGTATGCTAGGTTTAAAGTTGAAGACCCAGAATGATGTTCAAATGGTGGTTATGCATTGGACCCAAATTTGTTGTAATGTGTGCCACAAGTCGTCCCTAAACCTAAACTAGAGTTGAGTATGAAAGAGTATAAATACAAATATGGTTGGTTCATTTGAAAAAGTGAGGAAATGGGTGAAGAAGTGGATTTGCACTTGAGGTCGGTGATTTCTCATATGGTGATCCTTTGACAAAATCAAGGTGTGAATTTTAGAGAGAAGATGAAGTGAAGAAGGGATAAATTCAAGGGAAGATGAAGTCTGGTGATGAGCATTTGTTGCAGACCTCTGATCATAAACTAGAGTAGATACAATAATTGGATGATATGTATGTGGGTTGGTTGTACTACTAGATCAATTCTAGTTGGATAGATTGCATTCTATCAACAAGCTGAGCCTTGTGGAAAGATGAGTCTTTCTCTAGATTTGATGCTCCCTTGATAGTTGGTGTTCTCTCCTTGAAGTCGGTGCTCCTTACTTCAGTTGGTGCTGACAAAACCCCCGTGATTGTAGTCACATATATAAAATAATACAAAATCTTATACAGACATATGGTGTCTCTTTTGTTCATTTTTCTTATGAATTGATTGTTCTTAATTATTTATGGATGTCATTGGTTAATGGCTATATACAATCTTACAATGATGATGTATAAAATTATGCTTTGAAATAATTGCTAACGTGAAGCGAGAAAAGTTGTAAAAATCCACACACTAATTCAACCCCTCCTCTTAGTGTGGTTGGTGTGTCCAACAATTGGTATCAGAGAGAGCCTTCAGTATAATCCTAATAAACTTGAAGGAGATCCATGGAAACACATATGGATGGTCAAGCAGTGACCTGCACAGATGAGGTTCCATTCTTTGATGAGACAAATTATTTGAGATGGAGAGTAAAAATGAAAGAGTATTTGAAATCAAAAGGAGAAGGTATTTTTGGACCCATTGCCTCAAAGAATCTATCCAAGTTTGCATCCCAAAGAAGAATAAGGAAGAAAAATGAAGTGGAATTGAATATTCTTCTCAATGGACTATCAGATATCGTCAAAGAATGCATGGGACTATGCACATCCGCTAAGGACTTATGGCTGAAGTTAGAGAAGGTGTATCAAATAAAAAGAGAAGACACATAAGACATTCCTATCAAGGATGAGAAGGAAGACTCGACCATAAATAAAGTTAAATACTCTCCACAATATTTTGATTGCAATAATGTTGATATTGAATGTTCCACTGCAAGTAAACAAGAAGATTTAGATACAATAGAAGAAATTTATGTTAACATTTATCTCATGGAAGAAGTAGAAGAAGAACTGTCAAAAATTAAATAGAAATTTGATTGGGGTTTTGATAAATACCACTATGACCATAGTGATTCAGACAATAGATATCTCCATGAGTACACTAAATAATTTCTTGAAAAGAATCAAAAGCATATCTTGGAAATAAAGGAAATGCTCAAAGAAAATGAAAAGGTCATATCTGCGTAAGACATTCAGTTAGAATAAAAAGAAGAGGATATCGAGAGTTTGAAGAATGAAATTAGTCAAGAAAAAGAAAAGAAGAAGGAAGACGATGAGCTTAGAAAAAACCTTGCATATCTAAAATAACTAAGAGAAAGCAATGTCAATATGAAGACCCAACTTGAAGAATCCAAAAGAAGAGAGGAGGTATTGAGGAACTAGTTGAACGAAAGGGAAGAATCATGTCATAAGCTGGAAGAAAAAGTTGTGAATCTTAGAAAGAAAGTTGAGAAGTAAAACACCCATGTCAATTTCATGAATAGCTCTACGATCTTGGCTGAGATATTGGATAGTCAAAGATCACCAAATGATAAATCCGGTCTTGTATACAACAAAGAATAAGTTGTTACTCCTATGAATCTTAATGGGGGTCCTTCATTTGTAAAGGGTGAAAACAGGTCTGATGCAAGTCCTTCATTTATAAAGGTTGAAAATAGGTCTGATGCAGGTCCTTCATTTGTAAAAGGTTAAAGAAGGTCTAAGGCATGTCCTTCATGTTCAAAGAGTGAAAGAAACACTACAATATTTAGAAGACCAGATCAAGGAAGACATCAAGAAGCTACTCGTACACCTCAAATCAAGTTTAGAAGAGAGACACCTTCAAGGATGAGTCAAAGGGGCAGGTATGAAAGTGTTTTTAATGGTCATTGGTTTTCTTGTAATGAATATGGTCATAAAGCCTTGGATTGTAGGCATCATGGAAGAAAACATGTTGGTAGGTTCAACAACATTGTAAGATGTTGGAAATGCAATATTGTTGGACATATTGTTGCACATTGTCACACTATGAGATGCTACAGTTGTGGTGGATTTGGCCACAAATCCAAAGACTGTTGGAACTCAAGGAGACATTAAATGAGAAATGATTCATACAATACGACAAGAAGATTAAATGAAACATGGAAGAAAAATGAAGTTGGAATAGTAGAAGATCATAGAACAAAGGCCAAGAAAACATGACACTCACAAATGTGGATAGAAAAGACTAAACATGTGAACATGAGTGGAGTTAATTGTTGCACAAAGAATTTTCGTCATGCGGAAAGAAGAGTATAAGAGTCTCTTAGATGATTTTAAAGAAATTTACAGTAGAGAAGAATCATGAATAGATATGGATACATTTGGTCAGAGATCGATGAGAAGCAATGGACAGGTCTAAGGATCGTTTGTCCAGTATTCCAGTAGAGAAACAATATCTGTAGTGACGATAGAATGTTGTATACAATGGTGTACATGCCATCTTGTAGATATGACATGGGGAAATAACCTGTCAAGAAGAGCTACCCCTTAGAAATAAAGGGGGAGAGTATTCAAAGGCAGAGAGAGCATATTTACAAGGGGAGTCATCTAGTTGAGGAAAAGCATGATTGCAAGGGGAGTTACACGAGGTTCAACAGATTGGTCTACAACATGCATATATAAAAAGGTTGATCATAGGGTGAGAAACCATTTTCCATTGATGTCAAAGGAGGAGAGTAATTACATAGGAGAGAAGCATCATCACAGGGGGAGAAAATTAGTCAGAGCCTCACTCTTTGTCATTGATGTCAAAGGGGGAGAGAAGTAGTAAAACAAAGTTAAGAAGAAAGCAAATTTTCTATTAGATAGAAAATAATATCAGTGAACTCATTTTTGTTTTACAAATATGTTTCCCTCAATGACAAAGGGGAAGATTGTTGTAATTATTGATTGTTTGTTTTCATTGATGGCAACATGAGTCAAACATGTACAATAATCAAAGAAAAGGAAGATCACCTTGTGGCAGAAGTAATTCATGATCATTGTTGGTCATGATAGGATCAAAAATGATCTTATGATTCTAAATCTTAGGAAAGGTAGCATGGAGAGAAGCAATGTACATAAGGAGTAACGAAGCACAAGTTATTAAAATATTAGAAGAAATGGCAATGAACAAATCAGAAGAAAGAACATTAATTGAATCTAAGAAGAGATGACACACAAGATTTGTTCGATAAGGAATGAGATGATATCATGACCATTTATCAAACACGGATAAAAATACAAGTGATCGAGGAGGAATCTTGTCTATTGATGAAATTTTTGGGACAGTCCAGGATCGTCAGATTGAGATGAATCCAAAAGCTAGTAGAAATTAAATCCGAACCATCAGATTGGGATAAATAATCCTCAACCATAGATCATAGTAAAGGAAAGGAGATGGTAAAATCCTATGCTGACCACTAAGACGAAAAATAACCCAATAACATGTAAGTTTACTCGAAGGCTAAAGCCCCAAAGTCACGAACTACTATCAAGCATTGATCTGGAGTGAAATATGGGATTTGTCAGATCATGGTAAAGGGAAGGAGGTGGTCAAATCCAGTGGAAAGGAGTTCGAATTAAACCAGAATTCCCGAAGCCAAAATTCAAGAAGAAACTCCAACCGTATGATCTAAGGAACATTTCGAGAAATATCCCGATAGTTGGATCGAGTAAAGTGGGAGGATATAATAAGCAAGCCCAAAGGAATGAGATCCTGAATAACCGAATTCCTGAAATTTTTTGGATCTTGCTAATATTTTTGGGTCAAAGAAGGATCATTATATGAAGTCAATCTACTTGAGGTTTATTCTTCAGAGAATCTCACTCCGGGAGAATTGGGAAGTGGGAAAAAGTGAATAACCCGAAGTCCTGAAGGTCAAAATGAATCTGGACCATTGATCTAGAACTGATCACAGTCATTGGATAAGGGATTCATATGAACCCACAACCATTAGATCTAGGAGGAGGACATGTGACACATCAAGAGGTCCATGTCAGCAAGACCACGTCAAAAAGGACACATGGTGCAATCAGATGGTGACAAGTGTCTAGGTTCAGTTGGCACTTTAGGTTACGTAAGTCACTAATCTAGGTGACACGTGGAATCCACTTAGCTAGTTCCACATCAACAGTGACACCATTAAGATACATCACTCCGAGATTATGTCCTTCGGGGATTTCCAGTTCCTCCTACTAGCTCTTACCCGAAGTGTCAAAGTTCGAAGTTAATGTCGTTCGTTGATCTAATATCCTTCGCGTTCTCGCATGACTGTTAGATCAAAATATAATGGAAATATAACGTAATAAATTCCATGTTGACCACTTCAGTGTTGACCAACTCTGGTGAAAATTGGAGCAAAAATTACCTCGACCTCTGAAGCCCTGGAGTCTTGAAATCCTGAAATAAATAATGGTCGTCCATCTCAACCTTTGATTAAGTCATATCCATTGGATTAAGTAGTAAAATGATAACTAAGGATTGGACCTACATCGTTGATTTGGTTCCGGGAATCACACCAACCATTGGATCAACCCTTGCAAGAGGTAACCACTTTAGGAATTTGAAAATTCAGAAGATTGGATGATTTTAAGAGAGAAATCGCTCGAAGGCCAAAGTCTGGAGGGCTAGGTTCCAACCCCCGGTCACAAGTTATGAACACATAAGACATGAGGCGCTAGGAACATCACTTAAATTAATAATCCTGTGGCTTTTCACATATGGTTGCATGTAAATGTTTTGAAGGAAGCGCCTCTACATAATTTGATTTCTGGAACATTTGCAGAGACAAAGGAAATCAATCCATACCTGTGATCGATTTATGAAAAATAGGTCAAAGTATTGTTGAAATTATATGAAGGTTATAAATCATCATTCCCTTTCCGGTGATAGGTGGTATGTCAGGTTTAAAGTTGACGACCCAAAATGATGTTCAAATGGTGGTTATGCATTGGTTTGAAAGTTGTTGTAAGTAGGCAAGTTAGTTGTAACTTGTGGCACAAGTCGACCCTAAACCTAAACTAGAGTTGAGCATGAAAGATTATAAATATAATTATGCTTGGTTCATTTGAAAAAGTGAGGAAATGGGTGAAGAAGTGGATCTGCACTTGAGGTCAGTGATTTTTGGTATGGTGATCCTTTGGCACAATCAAGGTGTGAATTTCAGAGAGAAGATGAAGTGAAGAATGGTGAAATTCAAGGAAAGATGAAGTCTGATGATGAGAATTTGTTGTAGACATTTGATCATAAAATGGAGCAGATAAAATAATTGGATGATATGTATTTGGGTTGGTTGTACTACTAGATCAATTCTAATTGGATATATTGCATTCTATCATCATGTTGATCCTTGTAGTAAGATGAGTCTTGCTTGAGAGTTGGTGTTTTCCTTGGAGTTGATGCTCTTTACTTCAATTGGTGCTGATAAAACCCTTGTGATTGTAGTCACATATATAAAATAATAAAATAGCTTATACATACATATGGTGTCTCTTGTTTTCATTTTTCTTATGAATTGATTAGTCTTAATTATTGATGGATGCCATTGGTGAATGGCTACATACAATCTTACAATGATGATTTATAAAATTATGTTTTGAAATAATTGCTAACTTGAAGTTAGAAAAGTTATAAAAATACACACACTAATTCACCCCCCCTCTTAGTGTGGCTGGTGTTTCCAACAATTTATTCCACTTTTTGAACTACCCCAATTGGATCTTCTAGTCAAAAGATATGCAAATTTCCAAAAAACAAACGCACCTTTTAAAACCTTGATTTGGAGATTGTTCTCCTAGTTGAACTTTCTTCTATTGTAGCTTTGAAATTTTGACCCTTTTGATTCTAAAATTTATACCTGAGGTATCCTAATGTGTCTTCTTTCCAACCCCATAAGTTATACCAAGATTGGATTCTCCAATAGAATTTTATGATAACTTTCCCAAGATGTGTTGATTTGTTTCCTTTCAGAATATCAAACTTGTACGGACTTCCATGTGTCACTTTCTTCACTGAAAAAATTTAAATTTGTACCCATACAAATTAGTTCTGTAGCCTAACCAATGGAACATGTATCACTTAATTTGGAGGTTTGTAGCTTCAAATATAACAGTTTTCCCAAGAACACTTGTTTTAGAATGAAATTTGGACTAGCCAAAAACCCTAATTTCCTCAGGGAATAAATTTAACAATAGAATGAATCAAGGGATTTAATGTTTTACTCGCTATAACTCACTATTCTTCCTTCATACTATAAAACATTCAAACCTTGAAACCAATCTGAAAAAATTAGGATCGAATATTCCAAGAAGACTTGTTTCAGACTAATTTCAGGACTAGTAAAAAACCATGACTTGAACATAATGTATCTACAATAATATAACCAACCAAGATATCAAATTTTGACCCAATTTATATATATATATATATATATATGTCTCCTCTACATCATAGAAATTCTAGATCCTGAAACCTTCCAGAAAAAGAAAAAAAAATTGTAGTGAAAATTCCAATAAGACTTGTTTTGAAGAAGCAAGTCCCGAGGATTGTCTAGCTCTGATACCAAATGTTAAGAACTAAATATCAAAATAGCATAAAAATCTCATAATAAGTACTCAACGCCTTGAAAAAGAGATAATTCATATAATAAGCCTCTTATAGGGGGAAACCTCCTTGTACATAATATGAATTCACAATTACAAGATGATTCCAAATGAAAATATCTCCTTGGTATATATAGGAGACTAGGAGGTACAATTACAACTAATGGAACTAAGATGACATAAATAAAATAACAATACTAATGTAATATGCCCCAATTAAGGGGTAATATGCCCCAATTAAGGGGTAATATGCCACGAATTAAGGCCTAACAAAGATATATTTTTAAGTTCCTTTTTCTTGAAATTTAGATGCCATATGCATAACCTTGTTGATGTAACCATGTTCATCTAGGAATTCGAAGATCTAGTAAATATTTTAAATTCCTTTAATTAAAAAGTTGGATGTTGGATGTCACACCCTCGAAAGTTGTGAACATAAAATTGTAGGAGGAACCCTCAATCTGGAGATCCGGAAATTGGGTTTTCGGAAAAGTCCTCTTTAAAGGAAAGTTTAAATCCATATTTTGTCAAGAAACTATCATTGACCGACAACAAATTTTGAAGAAAATTGATGGAAAATTATTGCATAGTGGAAATTGTAAAATTTGGGTGAAAATGACATGTTTTCAAGAAGCCATAAATTTCATCTCAAATATCATTTTGAGGCATGGGGATATTAATTGGAAAGATCAATAATAATATAATAACATGGAATTATTATAATTTGGAGAATTGTGACATAATTCATCCATTCATTCATAAGAAGCACATATTCCTTTAATTGCCATTTTTTTTATAAAATGCAAAACTCTAACAAACTGGTTGATTGCACATTTTGTAAAATTAAGGGATATGAGAATATAAGTTCAAGTTCATTATTGTATATTAGAGTCATGGAATATGCAGAGGGATCCTTTAGTGATGAGAGATAATAAAAATTCCAACATATTAATGTTGGTAATGCAGAGACATAATCTAATGGACAAAGGAGAATTGGTAGAGACTATGAGAATTTTGAGAATGGAAGTGTAGAGTTATAAATTTAACAATGAGAAGATAATAATATCCTTGGAGGAGAAGAATCAAATAAATTATTAGATGATGCAAATCCTAAGTCAATTGTAGAGGCAATTTAAGATTAATGGATTGGGCTCAAGACATGAGGAAGAAGGAAGAAATATAAGGAGAGATGACTACAGAAGACCTAGTCACTCAAGAAGTGATGGTATAAATCATAGACATTAGTCGCCTACTCACTTAACCTAGAATTTTAATGCATCTGAAGAATCAATAAGTAGTCAAGAAGTGTCTTAGGAATCAAAGAAGAAGATATGAGTTGGATAGTTTGCAAGGAGAGATTAATAAAATTAAACCACCATCCTTTAATGGGGAAAGAGAAAAGGGATATGATCTTGAATTCTGGTCGTTGGGAATTAGGAAGTATTTTCAGCTGCAAAACTACTCATATAACATAGAAGATAGGATTTACACATACCATTTACATGGGAAATATGCTATGTGGTGGGATCAATTGAACCAAGTTGCAAACATTGATGAGAGTAGGATTACTTGGAAGCAGTTCAAGAAATATTTTCAGAAGGAGTGTCTTTTAGAGCACTATTATGACAAGAAGATGCAAGAGATATTTGAACACAGTTTGGGGAGCATGCCAATGGGATAATATGAAAATAATTTATTGGGATTGTTGAAGTATGTGAGGTTTATCAAGGATGACAAGGTGAAGGTACAAAGGTTATTGAGTGGATTTCCAACTTTCTATAAAGATAAAATTGAATATGATGAACCCATAACTTTGACATAAAACATTATAAAGGCTAAGTACATGTATGAGCAAGGAAATGGTAGAGAATATTTTATAAATATTGGAAGAATGAAAGGAAGGAGAAATTTGATTAGAGAACGAAGGGATTCAAACCTCCTTTCAATAGAAAAAATCCTAGCACATATCATCAATATCAACCTACTAATATTGAATCCAAGAGGGAAGACTTGTTGGGAAAAAAGGGAATACCACCAATCAAATGTTGGAAATTTAAATAATATCACATGTATGAGGATTTCCCTCACAGAGACGAAAAAATAAGGACACTACAAAACATCTAAGAGGATACAACAATAGAATATTGTTGACGCTTGAATTTGTTAGGACCAAAATGAAAACCTCGCGAGGATGTAAATCCCCCTACGTTTTTATAGAGGTGGTACTCCTCTTTGATTTAATATTTTCTTGGGATTCTAGATATTAAGAATATGGACTTCACAGAAGTTTGTTGTAGTAATTCAAAGAAATATAAATATTGCAAGAAAGATAAAAGGAAAATGTTTTGTTTTGTTTTTAAAGAAAGTTCCTGAGAAAGGACCGGGAACCGAGCACACTCACACGTTTAAAGAAAATAAGAAAAATTTCCTCACATCCATCATAGTTTAAAATAAAGATTTCTGATCACATAAAAAATAAAAATAAGATGGTCCTCATGAATAAGAGAACTTTAACAGAGTGGACACATGGGCAACTCAAATAAAGATAATGATAGATCAATCTCAAATACTTTATATTCTAAACTCAGGGCTACAAAGTACAGTTGATATTGTTCTCGAAGTAGCTCTCTTGAAATTCCTAAAAAATATATAGTTTGTTACCTATTCTTCGAAATTTAAAATGTGCTTGTCTTAAAGATTGGGATTGGGGCTCTCGCGGACCATAAAACAAATATTCACAAGAATGAAGCTTGTAGAAGAAATATGGTGGGTGGTAAAAGAACAACAAGACCTTATGAGAAGAAAAGAGAGGTCATCAGTATTTGGTTAAACCTTTCTATTCAAAGAAGTGGAGTAAATGGATAAAGGACTTGATAAATAAAGAATGATGTGATCATCGTAAACTTGCTATGATGGTATCTCGTATCTTCACTTGATTGTTGGTGTCCTTTTATTGTCTTCATTAATGGTTACAGGAACTATCTCAATTGTTTCTTGCCCCTTGGTGGTCAATTTGTTCGATCTCTTTCTTAAACCATTCTTAAATGCGTATTCGGAAAAACACGAGGATGGCGGGGACAAACGAGAGAAATTAGGATTTGGGAATTTTTGTGAACCCGCCAACCCGAGAACCCACGGTTGTGAAAGGTTGAAAATATGATAAGTATTGTAACGTTGTCGGTCAGACTCAATATAGGAGAGATGAGATACTTGTAATCTCAGTAATTCCGATGGTTATAATGTAGATCACAGATGTTTGGGTTCAAATTTAGTATCGCAAAACTTGGCATATGAAATCTTGAACCCGCAAACCCGTGATTGCATAAACGGTTAAGTATAGAATAACACAATGGTCGATCGGACTCATGATATGGGAGTATGGATGGAGGTGAAAATTCATGAGTTCGCCAACCTGCAAACCCTTTGTTTTGAAAAACAACTAAGTAAAGTAACTAGAAATGGAAAAGAGAAGCGAGAAAAGAAAAGGGGAAAAGAGGGTAGGTATAGAAGAGGGAAAAGTAAAGGAAAAAATAAGTTGGGAAAATAGAAAGGGGAGGGAAAATTTGGAAGCGGGAAATGATCTCAACGACTGGCTCCAACTATGGGATGATAACCCCTTGCGAGTTGTCAAGAATATAGAAACTTTATGACCAGGTGCTTATGTCCATTGGGCTATGGAGTCAAAGGTAAGAATATACAAACTGAAAAATAAATTTATGTACAAGGAGAATGAGAAAATTTTAGGTGAAGAAACCTTTCAAATTTTGCTTGTTGATAGGAAACATCAATATTTTACGTTTCATGTCTTGGAGCCTATAGGAATTAAAACCCATGATCTTTTCAACAATGTATGGTCCAATCCAGAGTGCTTCTAATTTGGTATGCATCGATGGTTTTTCCTTGGTCTTGTTCCAAAGTAACACCAATTTTCCATTCTAAAAGTTCTTTACAGTTGCACTTTGATCAAAATATTTTTTGATACTTTGTTGTCTCTGAGAAGTCCATTTCAGGGATTTGCTTCATTCTTCTTCTAATTTTAAAAACTGGTTGATCCTCCTTTGGATAGGTGAATTGTCTTATGTATCTTCTGTATTAACCACAAAAGTCAAGGAATTGAGTTCAAGGCTAATTGGCATTTTTATTATTTCCCATAAACCAATGTATACGGGGACATCCTAGTGTTGTCCTTTGGATTTGTTCTTCTTTCCCACAATGCATCAGTCAACTTCAGATGTCAATTCCTTTGGTTCTTGACAACAAATTTCTTTAATATATGAACGGGTGTCTTATTTGTGGATTTTGCAATACCATTTCCTTGTGGATAATAATTTGATGATTGACCCATGATAATTCCATATTCTCCATAAAACTCTGTAAACTTAGAACCGATGAAAATCGAACCATTATCAGGGATAAATTTATCTGGGACATCGAATATTGACAAAATATTATCTTTGAGGAACTTGATTAACTCTTCAAAATCATCCCTTTTTAATTCCACTACCTCTGGCCACTTTGTAAAATAATCCATAGTTGTCATAATATACATGTGTCCTTTACTTGAATTAGGATTTATTGGGCTGATGAAATCAAGTCTCCATTGAGAGAATGGTTGTTCTACAATTATGGGTTGTAATGGCATCGCAAATCTCTTCATTTTCCCTGAAAACTGCTAGCATGATACACACTTCCTTATTGTGGCATATGAGTCTCTCAATATTGATGGTGAATAGAACCTAGATCTTATTATCTTATGGGCAGTGGTAGTAGGTGCAAAGTGTCCACCACATATTCCTTCATGGAATTCTCTCATAAGTTCTTGGGCTTGGTTTTCATCCACACATCTCAGTAGGATACCATCCTAATTCCTCCTGAACAATATATCACCAATCAACACATTTACCTTCATATTCAATGTATCTGTACCATTCTGAATCAACCAATGGTTCTCCTACTGTAATTGAAATCATTCCATCCACAAAATCACTATTCATGATGAGCTTGCATAAACCTTGTCTGTTTACAAGATTTAAAGGTTTAATTTCAATATCATATTCTTGTATATTTCTAGCCAGTTAGCCCATTTTCCTTCTCTCAATTGTTGATTTAGAAGCATCTTCACTGGCGATGAAAGAACATAAGAAATGACATGAGAATTTAGTATGTACATTCAGAAGTGTGCCACCGCTTTTACAATATCCAAGGCTTTCTTTTCCAGTTTTGAATATCTCCATTCATAATCATGGAGGGTTTTGATCATGAAACTTATTGGGAGTTATTCACCCTTGATATTCCTCTGAGTAAGAACAGATGCAACAATTATTTCTGTGGAGAACGAATAGATGATGAAATCCCTTTGAAATTATGGACTAATGGGGACTAGAGCTGTGGTAATTTATCTTTTGATATTATTTAAAGATTCTTGGGTATCCATTTTCCATTCAAACCTATGATCCTTTTTCAACAATAAATTGATCGGCTTTATAATACTTGCATAGTCAGGAATAAACCTTCACATAAAATTGATCTTGCCGAAAAACGATTGAACTCCTTTCATGGATGATGGAGGGTTGAGTTCATTTATTTCTTTAACCCTTTTATGGATCTATATAAATCCCTTCCTTGCAAACAATATGACCCAATAGTTTTCCTTGATTTACAACGAATAAGATTTTTTTTGGATTTAGAGAGACACCCTATAATTTACATCTTTCAAATTTTTTTCTCAAATGATGGATATGATCAGCCCTTGTTTTTTAATGCAATGTCAAGTCATCTTGATAGTTTTCCATAAATATTCCTATCAACCCACTAAATGCATGATCCATGGCTCTCTGGAATGTGGCTCCAACATTCTTCAAACCAAAGGGAATTCTAGAATATGCATATGTCTCCCAAGTTGTTATGAATTATGTCTTTTCTTTATCTTCCTCAACAACCAAGACTTGGTTATATCCAAAAAAACCATCCAACATGGACATGCAGGATGATCCAGTGAATTGTTGGATAAGGAACTCCATATTAGGTAAAGGAAAGTTACCCTTTATGCTTTCTTTGTTAAGATATCTGAAATCAACACACATCCATATTTCCCCGGTCTTTTTTCTTACAATCACAGGATTTGAAATCCAGTCAGACTGTATAATGGGATAAATTATTTTGGCCTTATTTGATTTCTCCAATTCAATCATTACCAGAGGTTTCATTTTGGGGTTCATCATCCTCTTTTTTTTCTTTACAGGATTTGCTTCTTCCCTCAAAGGAATTATGTGTTGGAATATTGTTTTTCATAAGATTTTAAACATCATAGGTCCATGTGAACAGATCAATATATTATTTAAACAATGCAACATATTGGCCAACTTATTCAGTGGTGTGATCAACTCCCAGGTTGACATATTTTGGGGAACTGTTAGTTCCAATATTAACCTTTCTCGTTTCTTGCACTTTTCGAATTGAAACTTCTTCCAGGAGATTCTTAGCATGATCATCTTTCGTAAAAAGAGACTCATATTGTATACAATCTTTAGGGACAATAGACATGTGATCATCTTCATCATCATCATCGTTCAACAAAATTTTTCCATCTATTAATCATTCTCAAACACTTGTAAATATTCCATGTTATTGGGCACAAAAGGTTGGAATTCTCTTTCTATTTGAAAATATGTTTTTCTTTGTATATCATCTGGTTTTGACAATGAGGCCACCAAGGCCAATGAATCTGCCTTATGATTATTGTCCCTTGGAATGAAAGAAATGTTGAAAGAACTGAAAGATTCCATCAATTTGTTAACTCTTTTGAAATATAACTTAAGTCTTTTCTTCTTGATTTTATACCTCTAGGTGACCTGGTTAATCACCAACTCAGAGTCTTTAGTCACAATTAGATTTTCTATTTTCATTTCTTGTGCAAGGATCATCCCCTAAATCAAGGCTTCATATTCCGCCGCATTGTTAGTACATGAAAATTCCAGTCTAATAGCATGTGGATGCATAATCTTATTTGGACTTATAAGAACAGTTCCAACTCCACTCCCGGAGTTTGGAAAAGCTCCATCGAATGACATCCTCCAATATCCTTCAAACATACATTCTTGATTCTCCGTATCTTGAACTTTCTCTAGGATTTCATTATGTTCTACGTCTAGGATAACATAGTTTTCAATCCTATAATCTATATAATATTCCATTAATTCATTATCCTTCTTCTTGAAAGAGAAGGGTTTCTTGGGTTCATGTGGCACCTTAATCATTGCTCCTTCTCTACCTGACAACATCATGCAAATTCCATCATTCATTATATATCCCCCGATCATGGATATTCAATCTCTTCCAAGCACAACTCCATATGCCAGAGGAAGGTCTACCACAATAATTGAAAAATGTAAGAATATGAGAGGATATTAAGTGATCAAGCATCAAATTCCTTGATTTCTCCATAGGATGGACTTTTCTAGAATCAATTGCATATATACTTTCACTAGTTTTGTAATACTTGGTGCAACTCATGCCCAATGCCTCCTTGTTGCCAGGTGGCATGATATTATTATCCTCCTTGTCAACTAAATATTTATGTAATGCAGCATCATGGTTTTCAATTGAAATGTAAAGGGAGGAATTTTACCTCATATTATGGGAGATTTGGTTCTGGCATGATATTATTTATCACTCCACTATCAACTAAAAAATTATGCCAGTGTAACGGAGGAATTTTACCTCTCATATTGGAATTTGACTGGTTCTGGCATGATATTATTTATCACTCCACTATCAACTAAAAAATTATGTAGTGCAACATCATGGTTTTCAATTGAAATGTAAAAGGGAGGAATTTTACCTCTCATATTGGAATTTGACTGGTTTTGGCTTTGTTTTGGAATGGTAACAACGACTTCTTCTATTTCAAATGGATCATCCAACAATTTCAGAATGTTTTCTCTTTGTTAGGGAATCTTCACCACTTCTATAAAAGGAAGATTTATCCATAATTTACTTAAATCCTCTACGAAATTATATGTCATCTGAGTGGAGTTTGATGTCATGTGTTTCCTTTTACTTCCAACACTATCTGTCACTTTCTCATTTTCCCTTTTCTTTATCTTTTTGGTTTTATTTTTCCGAGTCATTCTTATTCTTGGATCTATTTACAAATCCTCTTATTTGGGAGACATTTTATTGATATTTGGGATCGTTGTCGCCTTCTTAAAATATATACATGGATGTCTCACATCCATCCATCTGCATAGTTTCAGAAATTTCATCAGGTGAGTAATAATTTTCTTGCTAAACAATTTTCTCATCATACACATCATCCAGAACAACTGCATTAGGAGTAGGCTTCCTGGGAACCCTTGGTATTTGTGTATTATTCATGCTTTCAAACCTCACTCTGTTTCTTGGGGACGATTCCTTCTTTTCTCTAGGACTGGAATCCTCGGATTTGACACATAATTGTCTCCCCTCCTTAGTTTGGTTATCTCATTCTGCATTTGTTTGATAGTTCTATTCATTTTTGCAATTTCAATTATTTTCTTAGTTTCTTGTGCCGCCACAGGGTTGACCTTTACGTCTGGTATGGTTCCCTTGAAAAATCCTCCTCCCATTGTTTGGTTTTGAGCCGGTCGTGGATTGAATTCTTCGTTCTTTATTGAACTAGAAGTTCCTTAATTATCAATACTTAATCCTCCCAACTGCCTTTGTACTTTTCCTAGTATGATGTTGGGGTCGACACTCGTTTCAATCATAATTTATTCCATCTCAGTGGATTTAGTCATTTCCTCCTCCAAGGTATCCATTTGGGATGTTCTGATAGCATATTTCATATTCGGGGGCATTGCATTATTAAAACAACAGAGAATGACTTGGACATTCGGTATTTTATCTTCTAGAATATTGCTCAAGGTTTTATTGAACTTAAGATTAAAATCTTGTATTCTTTCATTCTTCTTCGAGCCAATCTGGGTGAAATCTGTGAGAAGGGTATGCTAAGAAATTGGAGGGGCGAACATAGTCAGGAACATGGCTTCGAAGTCATTAAACGAGCAAATTGATCTACTGGGAAATGTTTTATACCTTTCATACGCTCTTCATGATAAGGTTTGCAGAAATAACCTTACCATGACATCATCATACTCAACATGGTGAAAATCACAAACATCAAGAAATAAGTGCAGATGCCTCTTTGCATCGATTGCTCCATATCTATAAAATTCCTTTAGGGTTCCCTTAGGGAGAACATGGAGATCATGTTTCTCACCTAGAAGATTCAAAGGGGAATCTCTTATTCTTATTCTATTTTCAAACCTTAGGTTTTCTTGCTTTCTTGCAGCATCTCTTCCACCTCCTTGTCTCTCCTCATGATGCTTGTCTCGGGGTTGTTCATTTATTTTTTCCATATCCAGAGAGATTTTAGGAATATGCTTTTCACTTCTGAGGATAAATAATTGATTTCTTTTACTTATGGTAATTTCTCCCTTATATTTGTCCATCTTCAATCCCAACCTTGTTCTTGTGCTTCTCTAGCTAGCCTTTGGTTTCTTCTATCTTGTCACTCATCTCTCCTCTGTCTCCGAAGGATCTCTCTTTATTCTTCTTGGACAAAGATCTGCCAGGACATTTCTAACTCTTCTCGAGTATTGGTTGTTGTTATTACTAGATTGTATAACTGATGTAATATTCTTCATTGATTGTTCAATCCAATTTCTAAGTGGGGTTGATTATCCAGGGGCAAAGTCATATATTTTTCAAAAATTATTAGAGTAGGTTCCAAATTTTAGTTCATTCCCCATTATGGCCGCCAGAAATGTTGATGCTTGAATATATTATGACCAAAACGACAACCTCATGAGGATGTAAATCCCCCTGTGTTTTTATAGAGGTGGTACTCCTCTTTGATTTAAGATTTTCTTAGGATTCTAGATATTAAGAATATGGGACTTGGTAGAAGTCTGTCGTAGTAATTCAAATAAATATAAATACTGCAAGAAAGATAAAAGGAAAATGTTTTGTTTTATTTTTAAAGAAAATTCCCGAGGAAGGACCATGAACCGAGCACACTCACACATTTAAAGAAAAGAAGAAAAATTTCCTCACATCCATCATAGTTTAAAATAAAGATTTATGATCACATAAAAAACAAAAAGAAGATGGTTTTCATGCATAAGAGAACTTTAATAGAGTGGACACATGGGAAGCTCAAATAGAGATAATTATAGATCAATATCAAAAACAATTTATTCTAAATGCAGGGTTACAAAGTATGGTCGAGATTGTTCCCGAAGTAGCTCTCTTGAAATTTCTAAAAAATATACAGTATGTTTCATATTCTTTGAAATTTAAAATGCATTTGTCTTAAAGATTGGGATTGGGGCTCCCAAGGACCATAAAACAAATATTCACAAGAATGAAGCTTGTAGAAGGAATATGGTGGGTAGTAAATGAACAAAAAGACCACTGAGAAGAAAAAAGAGGTTATCAGTCTTTGGTTAAACCTTTCTATTCAAAAAAACAGAGTAACTGCATGAAGTAATTGATAAAGAAAGAATGATATGATTAGCGTAAAATTCCTATGATGGTCTCTCGTATCTTCAGTTGCTTGCTGGTGTCCTTTTATTGTCTTCATTAACGGTTACATGAACCGTCTCAACTGTTTCTTTCCCCTCGGTGGCCAATTTTTCGATCGCTTTATTAAACCATTCTTAAATGTGTATTGGGAAAATCATGAGGATGGTGGGGATGGATGAGAGCAATCAAGATTTGGGAATTTTTGTGAACCAACTCGGGAACCCATGAACCCGTGGTTGTGAAAGGTCGAAAATAGGCTAAGGATTGTAATGCGGTCGGTTGAACTCAATATAGGAGAGATGAGATACTTAGTAGCTTGGTAAGTCTGATGGTCATAATGTAGATTGCAGATCTTTGGGTGAAAAATCAATATCGTGGAACTTGACATTTGAAAGTTTGAACCTGCAAACTCGTGACTACATAAAAAGTTAAGTATAGAATAATACGGTGGTCGATCGGACTCGTGATATGGGAGTATGGATGGAGGTGAAAACCCGTGAGTTTGCAAACCCTCCATTTTGAAAAACAGCTAAGTAAAGTAACTAGAAAGGGAAAATATAAGGGAGAAAAGAAAAGGGGAAAATAGGGTAGGTATAGAAGAGGGAAAAGAAAAAGGAAAAAAAAAGTTGGGAAAATAGAAAGGGGTGGGAAAATTCAAAATCGGGAAACGATCTCAACAAAGACATGGGTAGAAATATTCCAAGGATATATGCATCCCTAGAATATTGACAAGAAGAACACCAATCCCATGTGATTGAGGTGGAAGGTAAGATCATAAATCATATTGTTTCTATTTTAATTGATTAAGGAGAAATCCATAGTTACATTGATCCTAAAATAGTGAACATATTTCATTTGATGAAGAGTAGA
>SNQJ01S0021160.1:39454-77108 GCA_010110895.2 Picea sitchensis | reverse complement strand
AATATAACAATATTGTCACCCAACCATAGGCACAAATGCCACCCCCGGGCACCTTAACCTTGACAGAAAAAATAATTATGGTAGCATACCAATAACCAACCAAGGGTAATGCACCAAGAAAGAATAAACATAAACCAAGAAGAAACTCCAAACCATAACCAAGAGACCAAGTCCAACCAAAAGCCAAAATCTCAGTTGCAGCAGTTGCAACTGCACTCCCTCTCCAAACTTGCACACCACTAGTTTTATGCAGTTGTGAGTGAGTGAGTATCAAATGAGATTTAGCGCCCTCTATTTATACTGTTGTATCTAACTTGACTGGGCCCACTTCTCTTAATAACTCAATATTAAATATTATCTTGATCTGAATTGTCTTCTAGGGTTATTATCCAATGTTTTAGAATTTCTCTTGCTTCCCAAAATATTCTAGTCTTGTCAAGGTTACACGTGGAGGTTAATACCTCCCACATATACCATAATATCGACACTCCCCCTAGCTAGGGAGGTATTAAAGGAAATGATATTGAGTACAAACAAACCATTTAACCAGTAACATCATCATAGCCACACAGGTTATGTAACACCCCCTCCATTACGATAACAAATAGCAATGTACAAATGGGTAAATATATATATTTTTTTTTTGCATTAGAAAATTTAAAATTGTCACAACATAAATTAATAACAATACAAGCGACACATGATCGCAATCAATAATGACACAAGTCAACACTTTAACATAAATAATAGTGACACATGATCAACACATAAACACAAATAGCGACGTCGTTCAACACATCACACTCAACCGAAGAAAAATATAAATAATGATCAACCATATCATTGAATAAATAAAGAACTACCTGTCCAACCTATCCTGCATGGTTAGGACCTCCAAGACACATAAGAAACGCTCAATCCCAGGATTTATCCGATTGATTTTGACCATTTAAGGTCTCAGGGTTGGCGACTGTTCTGAGGAACAAGGAGGTGTCTAAATCCCGCTAATCCAATCAAGCTGAAAATCAACTAGATCAATCAATCAATCTTAATAATCAATTATTCATGGCATAGCAGATAATTCTACTACAACATACATCAATTTAGTAGACACATTTACCACCTATGGATCATTCCAATGATAGTCCAACTACGATTTACATACATCAAATTTATTTCATGGTGCAAGAGTAATCATCAAATTTATTTTCATGACGCAAGTGTAAGTTGATTACTTTATCCATCATACATTAACATTGATTTCAACATTGATATGCCAAATTTAATTATCCAGTCACATTATATCACATACAATTCACAATATTCTTTCATAGAATTCTACCCACTTGATTAGCAAGCTAACAAGACTCTAAAATTAATGTCAATAATTAAGAATTTCCCCTACAACCAAAATTCACAATCTCCATGAAATTAACCTTGTTCTGTTCTGATATAATTGTATTACTTCATCTGATATAATTGTATTACTTCATCACAAATAAATGAAATTCAATCGATAGAATATTAACATCAATTGCCCTATTACAGAAATTACAATAACTGAAATGAACAATATCTTGATATCAACTTTTAGCAGGTAATATGAAACTAAATATACTCAATCCCTAAGTTCCTCAGTTATGCAAAGTTGTTCAACTTGAAATCAACTTGAAAACACTCGCATCGGGTCTGTAAAGTGTGCAGGAAACACCATCGAGCACGATAGCTTCCGCGCACATCCAGGGACAGACTTTACACTTCGTCGTTCAGAATCATGGAACAAGAGAAGTCGTCCACGAGTTCCCTTCGTATCATAACTCAGGTAATGTACGACTGTTAGCCATGCTGAGAATTTATCCAGTGGATTTCCTACACCCATAGAAACAGTAAAAGGAAGGTTTAAAAATTCAGAACCTCCATGACAACGATTTAATAACACTCGCAGGAATCTTGCGTGCAAGCAGAAAGGAGTAACCAAGTAAGGCGGTGACGGATTCAGACTTCCCTAATTTACAATGAGCGATTGACTCGCGGTTTTGAAGTGAGAAGAGCCCTGGGAGGGTTCCAGCGAATTGAGTTTCTTAGTTGCAAATTTTCTGTGCGCCCAACTATGATAGAATCCGTACCAATGCAAGGAGACCTGTAGCGACGGAGGAAGATTGATGCGTATCAAAATCCAATGGCCAGGCCACCCGATTCCCCTCCAGAAGGTCCTGTCATTCACGTAAATTTAAGGGGTTTATAGTTCGATTCATCCATGGTCTAACTTTAATAGCAATTAGAGATGGCAAGAGAAATCCCGGAGCAAGAATATTTCATTTTGTAGTTCCAAATACTCAGCAATACAATGTTGGAGCATCTCAATGATGGCCCCATGATAAGGGCGAAGCAAGGATTCCAGTTTTAAAATCAAATTCGGTCATAACCACACAGCTCACATAATTTTTTTGTCTCTCAGAAGGATCCCAAGTTCTGTGGCGCAACACTGTAGCTTACGCTTTAAGTACTGTTCATAATCTCTCGACCGATATCTGAGCAACGCCTATGAAAATTTAAAAGAAGGAAAAGGGAATTTAATGATTCGAGTTGAGTTGATTTTGAAGCGAAACACAACCCCGCAAGGGAACTCTACTTGCATACACAGTCATAAAGGAATCTTACAACCTTCGAACCTGATTTTTATTCCACTACAGCAATCAATTTAACCATCCCATCATGAACAAATCCATTTCAATTTACACCCAACGACGACACCCTTTGATATCTGAGTTTTATTTACATTTGCGGCATAATAAAATAACCCACATGCTTGCGATTCAAGGTATTACAATTTAACCTGCCTGTTGGCCCTTGACCAAGTTTTAAGGAAACATTTTTCATGTTTGACTATTTTTCGGACTTCGACAGGGTGGTCGAAGATGGAGCGTCCACGTGGAGGAGAGATTGTGAGATCTCACTCATTTTGTGGGCTTGTGGACACAACAAAGAGTTTTAGGGTTTATGTAACGGATTAAGGGATGTCGGCCCATGGGTTTACCCATGATTAGGCCTTTTTGTAAATGTATAAATAAGTAGCTATGCGATGTAAGAACTACTACTTGTAATAGGTTTAGTGCATAACTACTAGATCTGGTTGGCTTTGTGCAATAATGTGTTAAGGGCTTGCAGAGCTAAGTGCAAGTGTTTTGTGAGTTTCTTTGTGCATAGACGTTGTATGTAGGTTCTCTGTGCCATTGAGGAGTTGGCTCTGTGCTTTGACCTGATCTTGGGGAAGGTGGATCTAGTGTGTTGTGCGCAGATCACCTGTCCACTGCGGAGTTGGCTCTGTGGTTTTGTGCACAGGAGCAGACGAATGTAAGAAGATCGAAGAATAATAAAGAAGAAAAAGAAGTTGGTGGGTGTAGCCCCACACTGGGGTGAACCATGTATCTCCTGTGTCTTGATGTGCTTTGTGCGATGTTGTTTATATGGATAGTTGCGTAGTGATGTTGTTATTATGTACAATGAATGCATCTGATGTCGTAGCTTAGTGCTTAATGGTGTAAATGAATGCGAGATCTGAACTAATGCTCTATGCTAAGAGGGTTTAAGGGCTTGATCTTGATTGTTATTGTGTTGGTCTGTAATAAGGGTTAATCTGCGATGTAAATAAGAATCAAAACCTAATGCATATTGTGGGCTAAGTACTATGTTAAGTGTTGTAGTCACATATCTGTGTCCCAGCCTGGTTGTAGACACTTGAGTCCTGCAACCCCCCCTGTCTCTACCTAGGGTGAGACTTCATCTACTTCGGAGGTGTTGCCGAAAGGGCCGTTAGTTAAGGTTTTGTTGGTGCGTTGTTGAAGCGTTGAACCCTGGGTCTACCCCTGTGCCAACAAATGGTTTCGTTGCCAGGACCTAAAACTGTGATTGTTGGGAACTGAAGAAAAGAGAAAGCTCTATGCATAGATCTTCTGTTGTAGTGCGCAGTATTCTACTTGAATTGTGAAGCTCTGTACTAAGAAAGAAATCAGATCTGAAGAAAATAGGTAAGATCTTAAAGCTTTGTGCTCTGGTAAAGGTAAGATAAGTGAAAAATTTTGTTTCGAAAGTATGAATCTAGGTATGCTTGATAGATTTTGTCCTAGTGTGGAAACTAGGACACAGTTAGAAGAAAGAGTTGATCTGAATAAATCTGATAGAAATAGAGAAATATATGTTATTCCTATGCATAGAAAGAACTTTTGGACTAATAAGTGGATGCAGGAACCTATAAAGAATTTTTGTAGATTGTAGATCCAGCACTGTGATCCCAATGTGCAGTACAGGAGAGGCTGGAACTCATTTAAAAGAAAAAGAAGATTAACACTGTGTTATAATTGCAGAAGGTCGGGACATATTGCTAAGGAATGCCCTAGTACAGGTCCTATTTGTCTTTGTTATAAAGATATTGGTCATGAGGTTGAGGATTTCCCTAGGATGATTGCTAAAGTTGAAAAGATGAACATGAGAAAAGAAAACTATAAAGAAGATCAAGAGACTAAGGATATGTTAGAAAACCAGAAAGAGAAAGAATCAAAGAAAGCTCAAACTATGTTAAAAGAAGTAATGGATGATCGCGGAGACATCAGTTTACCAGAGATCCTGAAAGAAAAACAATGCATAGTTACAAGGATAGAAGACTTCGACATAGACTACGTATTGGATGAAGAAACACACGTGAATATTATGCCAGAAAGCACTTGGGAAATTTTGGGAAAGCCTGCTATGATACCTTCATTGGGAATGATAGGCGTGTTTAAAGGAAATATGATAACCCTATGTGGAAGAATTACTAGCATACCTATGATTTCTCATGAAACATCGATAGAAGAAGACTTCGAAGTTATCATATTTGTTGAGAACAACGCCCCATTCCCACTTTTATTAGGAAAGACTTGGATTGAGAAAGATCAGATCAGAAGGAAAGCAGAGGAGGAAGCTACATAACAGAAAAAACGATAATTAAGGGACTTCATAGCCAGAAAAATAGTGTGACTAATAGAAGAATAAGAGGATCAGTCGAAGCAACAGAGGGTCAGAGAATTAGTTGTCAAAGTTGAAAGAACACAAGAAGACTTAAAGAACCTGTCCATGCAGGAAAGAAGTATAGCCACCCCGGAATTAGTAAAATAAGGAACATTAACCGCAGGATCTGTAAGAGTACATCAGCAATGTGAAGTCACCTTACTAAGAGAACATAAGAATAAGAATGGAAATAAGAATCCAGAGACTCAGATCACAGGAAAGAAGGCAAGGAAGATCAGTAAGAAAAAAGCCATGTTAGCAAAACTATGAGAAGTTCCAGAAAAGACTTCGTAGGAGGCAGATCTGCAAAAGTTGAACCTCGTCGGAATAACATAACCACGCATAATGAGAATTCTCCATGGCGAAGCTATATGACCGTTGGAGGCACCCTAACCGTTAGAATAATACTCCGGAACGACTAGAAACGCAGTTATTGACGGAAAGACCATTGGGACCGTGCCATAACGGACAGATTCATATTGATTGAGGCATTCCTGCCCGTTGGAGGAATCCGTTACGACACTTGCTTATTTAACCCGTCAGACGCTGCACCGGGACCACTTTTTGCAAACCGTGATTATCCGAGCTAACAGAGAATCCATTGTATTGCATTGTGCTTTTTATACCTCGCCATTTGTTTGATTACCTTGCTTGTCTATTCACCTACCTGATTTATTTGATTAAAAGTGTGCATGTTGGGTGAACGTAGCACAATAGAGAAGTCTGTGGAGGAGATTCTTGTAGACCTCATGGCTGAGAGAGTCGTGTTTGTAGGAATACAGGCATCGTCGACTGGCAGATTGCAAGCATCCCCCTTGACTGGAAGACTCTCTGGTCGCACTACTCAGAAGCGAAGAAAACAACACGACGATCTAGGTAATGAAAAAAAGATCTCGTCGGTCTTGCCTGAATACATCCCACCTTTGGCTGGCGTGGTCAACTGCGATAGAATCCCATGGGATTTCGAGTACACATTGATCACTGCGTACCTCTCGAAGGGGATACGCGTAGTTGGACCCTAGTTAGGAAATATCCCAGCTCTAAAGAACAACGAATTCAACCTCGGAGAGCGGAAGAACTCCGTGATGCTCGACCGCATCAGTATTTGATGAAGACAACTGGGAAGAAGCCGCACATAGTCTCCCAGCCGTGGATAAAGGAGCTCGCACAGTCAACGATCTTGAATGTAATGAATATTCCTCACTTTGGCCGACATTAGGAGTTTAACGCTTCTGTTAAACTCCTCTTGTTGTGTTATCATGGAGGGTATCTGTGGCTTGATAGGCATGTGACAGTGGATCCAGTGCTGATCCATCTCATTACAGGACTGAGCATGCAAGGACTGGACCTTCAACAGTTCTACCCAGGGAAGACTTCTAATCACTCCCTGGCTCAACGGATAAAGGAAAACTATGGCAATGTAAAAAAGCGAAAGAGAGGCTACAAGGTAGCCTCCATCCAGGATGGAACAATGCTCCTAGCTTGTCATCTTATAGCCGGTAAGATCGTCAGAAAGAACCATCCCACACAAGTCACAGGATTTATCGTAGACCTCGCAGAGAAGTGCATAGAAGGAATGAAAATGAACTGGGTGAGTTACCTCATCAACGAGTTGGAGAAGGATTGTCATGAAGCTCAATATCAGGGATATGAGTTTCATTTTAGTTGGCTACTGGTATTGATCGCATTTGTTGCCTACAAAATGTCATAAGGAGTAGCCTTCTCGAAAGTTGAGACATCAAATTTGGTGGCCGCGAGGTTCTCCACCTTGTGGTACACGAATGATATGGCGAAGCAGTGGCAATCGAACACGGTGTTCCATTCTTACTACCTACATCTAAAGTGTGCCATTGAGGCATTTCCATGAATGACCCCGAATACACTGCACCACTATAGGCCGCTAGCGAAGTTCTGCATAGATCGACACTTTATCTACATCACTGCGCACATGGATAAAAGTAAGGAGGAGCTGCAGTCCTATTATAAGCTAACCGACGAGGATATGGAGGATATAACCAAAAAATGGACAGCAAAATTCCTTGTACCAATGGAATATATAGAACTCTTTGATCCCAACATCATCGGAGTCCATTGGTCACCTGGGTCGAGCATGATGGACAGACTAGCACGAAGAAAAAGAAGAAAAATGAGGAAGTAAATAACATTAAAAATGATGAGGAGGACAATGCATCGGAGGATAGTAGGCTTGATTCACCCGCAAGAGGAGGAGGAGACAAAGTAAACCAAGAAGAAGGAGGGGAAGAAGAAGAAAACCAAGACAAAGGCGAAGTTACACCACTAAAAGATCCCCTTACAGAGGTCGAAACATCAAAGAAAAGGAAGGTTTCTCCGCAGAAACCCTCAGCAAGAAAGAAGACCCGAGCCAATAAGCCTCAGTCGAAGAATGTGCTCACAGTGGAAGATGTTGATCTCATCATCGCAGTCGTAGAGGATGCTTCAGAGGATATCTTGCATAGACATGAAGTGAAGTAGGAGACGCTATATGAAAGAATCGATAAGGAGCTGAAATACATACAGTGGACTATTCATTCAAGTTGTGCAGTACCGACTATGCCTTCGTCGTTGAAAATTGCAGAATTGGGGGATGAGCCCACCCAATTATGAAGGCTCGCAGATGCAACAGAAGCTCAACTTCATTGAGTCCAAGAAGAAAAGGAGCAGGCCACAGAGGCCTTGAAGTAAGAAAAGGAGGAGGTCCTAGAACAACTTCGAGTTGCGCAGAAGGACAAAGATGAAATTCGGGCGATGTTTGAGGAGGATAAAGCGAGGATACAGAAATAAAAATACCAGTTGCTCGTAGAGAAGACTATGATCAAAGAGGTAGTGACTAAATCACTTCTCTCTATGTCGGGCTTGACACTGGAGGAATAAGAGTTAGATGAGATACAAGTGGGGAAGCTCGTTGAGGCCATTCAACAACTTCAAGAAAGAGTAATGGAGCTAGATATCCAAGTAGTGTCGAGCACTCCACAAGATGTGCGTAATCAAAGGGAAGAAACCACCAAGAGTGCAGTAGAAAGAATTAGGGCACTCGCCTTAGAATGTAAGCAACCGAGTGATCAGAGTGCGCAGACCTACGAGTGCCTTGCAGAAGATCCAGAGATGAATAAACTGGAAGCACAACTACAGGAGGCGAAGCAACAGACATCCACTGTGCAATCACACATGAAGTTGCTTACTGCAGTTGAGAAAATGAAGCGATCCCAGGAGCAACGCACATTTGAGCAGCAGGTTACTGCCATCCAGATAAAATTCATGGAGGTGACAGAGAGACTCCAGCTGGTGCAGGACGAAGCCTGTACGCTTTTTGAAGAGATTGAAGGACACCTCTCACAGCTGGACCAGATGGTCATGATAGTAGAACAATGCCTAGAAGGGCCTGTTACAGAGCAGGTGATTTGGGAGATCACTTAGTAGGAAGCTCTGGCGAAGTAGCAAGCCAAGGCAGCTCGAGCTAAGATCGAGGCCTTTGAAGTAGCACTGCTTGGATCTGAGTGACTCGGGGCGAGTCACAGGTGAGTGTTTAGGGCCTGTTGGCCCTTGACCAAGTTTTAAGGAAACATTGGTCATGTTTGACCATTTTTGGGACTTCAATAGGCTGGTCGAAAATGGAGCGCCCAGGTGGAGTAGAGATCGCGGAATCTCACTCATTTTGTGGGCTTGTGGACTGAACAAAGGGTTTTAGGGTTTTTGTAACGGGTTAAGGGATGTTAGCCCATAGGTTTACCCATGATTAGGCCTGTTTGTAAATGTATAAATATGTATCTATGTGATGTAAGAAATACTACTTGTAATAGTCTTAGTGCATAACTACTAGATCTGGTTGGCTTTGTGCAAGAATGTGTTAAGGTCTTGCAGATCTAAGTGAAAGTGTTTTGTGAGTTTCTTTGTGCACATATGTTGTATGTAAGTGCTATGTTCCATTAAGGAGTTGGCTCTGTGCCTTGACCTAATCGCGGAGAAGGTGGATCTAGTGTGATGTGCGCAGATCACCTGTCCACTGCAGAGTTGGGATTTGTGGATTTGTGCACAGGAGATGAGGAAAGTAAGAAGATTAAAGACTAATAAATAAGAAGAAGAAGTTGGTGGATGTATCCCCACACTGGGGTGAATCACATATATCCTGTGTCTTGATGTTCTTTGTGAGATGTTGTTTATATGGGTAGTTTCTTAGTGATGTTGTTATTATGTACACTGAATGCATATGATGTCGTATCTTAGTGTTTAATGGTGTAAATGAATGAGATATATGAACTAATGCTATATTCTAAGAGGGTTTAAGGGAATGATCTTGATTGTTACTACGCTGATCTGTAATAAGGGTTAATCTGTGATGCAAATAAGAATCAGAACCTAATGCATATTGTGGGATAAGTACTTTTTTAAGTGTTGTAATCACAGATATGTGTTCCAGCATGGTTGTAAACACTTGAGTGCTGCAACCCCCCTGCCTCTACCTCGGGTGAGACTTCATCTGCTTCACAGGTGTTGCTAAAAGGGTCGGTAGTTAGAGTTTTGTTGGTGCATTGTTGAAGCATTGAACCCTGGGTCTGCTCTTGTTCCAACACAACCCAATGATAAATAATTCGACATCAGAGTTGCGGAAATTAAAATAACCATACACATGCTATTCAAACAATTACAATTTAAACTTAAGGATAATACTTTCACCAATGAAGATGAGCTTGGAGATGTTCTTCTGCAACTGGGGATCCTTCTATCCTCCCGCTTGCTAACCATAAAGACTTCACTGGTACCTCCCAAACAATGATAGGGGTACTCTTCTTCCTCCTTAGCCCCCTGATCCGTAAAGGGGCCACGCACACACACAACTAGAGCCACCACTCTCTCTCAAGCTGGGTATCCCAACTCTCACAAGTAAAACTAGTCAAACATTCTGTAGCATAAATTTACCCATAACCAGTGGGATCCCTTTCCCATATTTTTCCTTTTATTTATAGGAGTTTCCTTAGTGACACATCCCCACTTGCAAAATTAATTCACTTTTTAATTAGATAAATTAGAACTATTTCCCCCTTACACTTGTCACCCTTTCCCCCAAGTTGCACAAGAAATTCCACATTTTATTTAATTAAAGTCAATTTCCCTCACCCTTCCTAAAAGTGCTCCTTAATTCACTCCTACTTGTCTCTTTATTCCCCATATTCCCATTTAATGACTAACGCCTTATTAAATATGAGTTGAGTTAAAATATGAATCTTCTTCTAGTTAGACTAGTGTTAACTAGACTCTAGATACCTTTCTATGAATACACATTCTTTCATCTTTATTCCTTTCTTATCTTAAATTCCAATTTGGTATTTTATTGCGCATATGTGTATTAAATCAATCTTTAGACTTAATTCATTTTTCTTAATTTCTTAAATTAATTTACTTCATTCCCCTTTTTATTTAATATATAATTTAGTTTTAGTCTTCTTACCAACTTAGACTTAGGCTTAATTTTTGAATAGGCTTAGAATTTCATTTGGGGATTCATAATAAATAATTTCAATCCTTCATTAATTAATTAAAGCCGAAAATGCTTAAATATTTTACAATGTTTAATTATTCTCCCAAGGTTTTCTAGGCCACCTAGATTCATTGACTCAAGTGTTACTTTCGTGACGTGCCCTTCAAGGCGCACTTCGTGCTCCAAGGGTTCCACTCACCTTTGAATGGTTTTGGTAGTTGTCCAACCCTTGGAGTCAAAACTCCATTTAAGCGACCTTGTGAGAGACTAAGGGCTTCTAAGGAATAAGGACCCTGCTTTATTGCGCACCCCTTATAAATATTCGTGAGTGATTGTGTCAGTATTACCTCATGACATAGTGGACCTCTCAAACTACGTAATCGTTAACCTACAATTCGAGCCACGACGAGAGTGCTAGTAGGCTGTGACAGGGACTCTTCCACACCTCTCCCTCAATATATGGTCTATGTGCATGGCCCATTTACTCCTTATGTGAGTCAGATTATCAAGCATTCATCAACCTGCATCCATCAACAAAAGATTGTCAAAGATCCATATACAAAATCATACTATAATCGATCATATGTCACATATGCATAAATGAAATAATCAAACCAATACAATCCACTCCCTGAGTCAATCCGGAGTCCAAGGAAGTCGATTGATTCCCTCAGCATCCACAATCCGTCAAGTTTCTTGTACACTCAGGGAAACTCCTCAATAACATCTGTCAATACTCATATAACAAATAACATAAAAATCATAATCCATCATAATCATCATAAGAATCCATAAGCAAAACGAATAACCATGTACTATAACCGGATCAGTTGCACATAAGTATCCTCAAAGAATAAGCAAAAAACATGTGCTTGCAAGAGCGGGATGTTACAGTCTATCTCATGATCACGTACATCAACTTACGAGCAACATAATTACTATCAATATCATTTGATAGCATCAACTGTATCATCTCTCAAAGTCATACTCCATCTGATTAATTGTGCATGATGTTGAATAAGTCACTCACTCCATAGAGTGATACAAGGCCCATTATTCTATTCCGGACATACATCCTAGAAGAATGAATTTCTCAATAGATCTTGAAAACCACACCATGGGATAGATAGACCATTCCTATAGGAATTTTGGTCTCAGACTATTTTCTAATTGGGTTATATGTACCATAGAGATCCATTTCTACCTATTTTCCTTAGAAAATATCAGTCCTGAACCATTTTCCTAATCAGGCCACAATCTGTGCCTTAGGAAAATACCATTCCATGACATGTCAACAAACTGTCAACCTAGACCATTCTGCATAGAGACAATGCATGTCCACCAACAATTTGTTCTCTCTGGACCATTCTCTGCATGGAGAATGTATTTCCACCAGCTCCATTTATATGGGAATCAATTCTAACACTAGTGGTAGTCTCCATGGCACTCAGATAGTAGCATACTGCTACTATAATGCAATCCAATAAAGAAAAACTGTGTCTATCCATAGTAGTATACAACTACTATCTAGTGGTACATAACCACTCCTAGTATCACACCACTACTAACCAATGACACATAGTCACTACCAGTGGATCAAATCCACCACAATAGCATACAACTATTGTAAAGAGACATACAGTCTCTAAGAAAATCATATCATCCAATATCAACTTGCATAAAAAATATCATGATACAAACTGAGTCATCTGGGCCATTCTTCCACTCATAGTTGTGAGATATGGAAGAGCATCTATCCTCAGAAAGTAAAACATCAACCATGGGTTATCTGGACTATTCTTCGCAATTATAGAAGAATAATTGTCCCTGATTTCTGAGCCTGGACCATTCACCTAACTGGGTCATTCCTCCGGCACTAATCATAGTGAAACCTAGAGAGAATGAGTGTGCCCTAAGGATTGCATATCCATGATTTCTGAACCTAGACCATTCACCCAACTGGTCCATTCCTCCAACACTAATCACAATGCAACTTGGAGAGAATGAGTATTCCCTAGGGAATTATTGTCCGGACCTTTTCCTATGGAAATGATTTTCCTACACCAACCTCCAAAACAGACCATTTTTAGAAACTACTCACAACTATGAACTTCAAAAGAATGATTTCCTGACGAGGAAGACCATTCTACTTGACCACTACTCAGAGTGACTGTCAAGAATAATGATTGTCCTAGACCATTCCCCACACTGGCCACAAGGGGAATCATTTTTTATGGTACATCAGAAATCTATCAAACCATTTTCAATACGAAAATGATTGTTCGATCTGGACCATTTTCTGAACTGGAAAATGACTCTTTGTCAGAAATCTCAAACCACTTTCCAGATTGGAAAGGAACTTCCCAACCTAGACCATTTTCTGAAGTGGAAAATGATTGTCCATATATCAATAACATATCAATTATCCCTCCCAACTTGGGAGTAATCACTTCCTTTTTCAATAAGGAAGTATTTTGCACGAGCCATATCTTGTCCTTTAAGTACACAAAATTTTCATCTTGGACAAAGGATTTACCAAAATATCTTCTATATGCTCATCCTTGGAGATATACTGGAGAACCACTTCTCCCCTATGGAATTTATCACAAAGAATATAATTATTTATCTCAATTTTCTTCGACCTGTCATGGAACACTGGGTTCTTTGAAAGCTTCACACAACTCTTATCATCATAATATATCACAGTCGAATCCAACCCCTGATCAGAAAGTCCAAAAACCAACATACGTAGCCACATTGCTTTCGTACAAGAATCACAAGAAACAATATACTCTTCTTCTATAGTACAGAGTGCAACAGACTTTTGTTTCATGCTAGCCCATGACACCATCGCAAAGCTCAAACTAAAACATATCCAAGTAGCACTTATTTTGTCATCTGCACTCCCTGCCCAATATGAATTGATAAATCCATGCATTTTTATATCATAACTCAAACGTTCCATAAAGCAAGTATCCAGTTGAGTATTCTCCAAATACATTAGCGAGCCAATCAATTGTCGATACATAGAAGGGTCTATTGGATCAGAGTATCTCAACTTCTTCAGATCTATCATGATGGGATTTTCCCATGGATTTGCAATCCATCATCCTAGACTTCTGAAGAACCATTTCAATATACTTCCTCTATCATAGGAATTTTTCACCACGCTTATAATGTACATGAGAGGCTCTACACCAAGTTTGCTTGAATCCATACAAGGTCTTCTTCCATCTGTGTACAAGTGTCTCCTCAAAACCTTGAGGTTGTTGTACATACACTTCTTTTTTAATTACACTATTGAGAAGAATAGTTTTTACATTCATTTTATGTAAAATCCAACCCATAGATACTGCAGGAGATATAATGGCTCAGGTAGAGGTATATCTAGTTACTAGAAGAAGTTGTCATCGTAGTCTTCTCCATCCTACTGGGAGAAACATCTATCCCTGAGTCTCACCTTGTATCTATCAATGCTTAAGTCTTTTTCACAATTTCTCATATACATTTTTCTTCATCATAGCTTTCTTCCATTCCTTCTTCTTGACTACTTCTACTGGGTTCAAACTGGTTCAATTGGTTGTTCATACTTTTCATTCTTTCTTGAAATCTTCATGTTCTTCCTCATGTTTCTCTTCAATGTTGGGGTCCATGGAATCTTCTATAGATTACATGTAATTTTTTCCTGAAGGCTCCAACCTTCCTCCATAGGATCATAAATTTAGATGGACAACCAAGTATATTCAAGGCTTCTTTTCGAAGAAGACTTCTTCTAGAGTCAAATTGAACACACGATGCTTATCATGGTTGTTACTTCCAATGAAGAACATTGATAGATACTTCATAGTCTTTACGTATTCTTCTTCAATGGATCATATCGTTGGGGATTAGATCCCTCCTAATATCAGATTCATACATGAATGAGCAATATGCATGCTCTTATTTTGGAATTCTGTGATAAACTCCTTCCATCTGAGAGAGTCCATGCTTTTGTCTACTGCATCTCTCTTTTATTTCTACAAAGTGTCACAAGACTGTTCTGGTTTCCTTTTGATTTATGACTTCCTTCGAGTCTGACTCCTCTGAGTCTCTTTAATTTATTTTTTATTTGTTATGATTGCTTACCATATGGGAGTTGTGTGATCCTTATAAAATTATTCTATGACAGCTTCTGCAACGATTGTTCATAAAACATATTTCACAATGGTACCTACTCGAAACAAGAACAATAAGTGAAAACAAGAAATATCTATCTAGAAGAGATGTTAGTTCAACTTGCGAACAAATACACTAAGTATCTATATCAATAATATTCATATGCGGTCGAGTATTCATTGTACCTAGAAATAATAGAAACTTTCAAAGACTTCTTTCACAATTTGTAATGTAACAACTATCACCCTTGATATACACAAATTTGAAGCTTAACAATTTAATCAAAATTGGAACCTGAAGCCTCAACTGCTATGGAGGGTGTTCTTGTTCCTATGAATGCACTGAAGCTAAGATTAAATCTTGGACACAGTCTCTAATACGTTTCCTGCAAACACACTCACATTTTTCTAAATGATATAACTTGGATAGAATATACAAGTGCATACCTTTGAAGTCTTGTAGCATCGTCGATCTTGTCTTCCAATCTGAAACTAGATAGCATCTTGACAAGAAGAGATTAGATTCAATGATTAGAACAAGATAGAAACTCTAAAATTTAAACTTTGAACACATAATTAATCTGACGAGAAGTCAACCTTTGACTTTGACTTTGACCAATCAATCTTTGACTTTGACAAAAAAATTCAAACCTGAAGTTTTTGCTAGATGAGAGTGACAAGAGGTGCACTAGGATAGGGAACACTAGGATCTCAAGGATTTAGGTCAGATGATTCATCATAAGTTCCCAAACACAAGGGTTAGGGTTTGTTGCAGTTGCATAATCAGAAAACCTAGTTGCAACTGTAACTAGTGCCATAACGAGCTTAACAAATAACTTCCCAATATATCTTCCAGTGGTTAAACTATCTAAATATAGTGCAGGCCCATAACCTGTTAGAAATAAAGAGATGTGCTCTCTTTTCCATAAACAATATAGCAATATTTTCACCCAACCATAGGCACAAAGGCCATCCCCGAGCACCTTAACCTTGGCAGACAGAATAATTTCGGTAGCAGACCAATATCTAACCAAGGGTAGCGCACCAAACAAGAATAACTAGAAACCAAGCAGAAAGTCCAAACCATAACCAAGAGATCAATTCCAACCAAAATAAAAAATCCCAGTTGCAACAGTTGCAACTGCACTCCCTCTGCAAACTTGCGCACCACTAGTATTATGCAGTTGTGAGTGAGTGAGTATCAAATAAAATCTAGCTCTCTCTATTTATACTTCTCTATATCACTTGATTGGGACGACTTCTCTTTCTGGAGGCTAATAAATCAATATTAAATATTATATTGAGCCGACTTGTCTTCTAGGGTTATTATCCAACGTTTTAGGGTTTCTCTTGCTTCCGAGAATATTCTAGTCTTGTCAAGGTTACACGTGGAGATTAATACCTCCCACAACTACCATAATATCAACAACATGGAATACCTAAGGCAATTGTTACAGACAGAGATACAAGATTTACTTCAAAATTGTGGAAGGGATTATTTAATGGATTTGGTACAAATATTAACTTTATCACAACATATCATCCATCTAAGTGGTTGAAGACATGTTAAGAATGTATGTGATAGATAAGCCATCTAAGTGGGAAGATTACCTGCATTTGGTGGAGTTTGCATACAATAATGGGTATCAAGATTCATTGAATATGAGCTCATTTGAAGCTTTGTATGGTAAAAATGCAATAGTCCAGTGAGTTGGGACAACCCAATAGACATAATAGTACTTAGGACATAATTTCTCAAGGATATGGAAGACCAATTGGTTAAAATTAAGAAGAATTTGAAAGTAGCACAAGATAGGCAAAAGAGTTATGCAGATAAGAACATGACAACTAGAGAATTCAAAGTAGGAGAGAATGTACTTTTGAAAGTGAATCCCAAGCAGAGATCATTGAATTTGGGTCATTGTACCAATATAACAACTAGATTTTATGGTCCATTTGAGATATTGGACAAAATAGGTCTAGTTGCATACATTGTTGCATTTCCTGCTTCCATGAATGCACATAATGTATTTCATGTCACCTTGCTGAAAAAGTATGTGCATGATCCTAACCAAGTTATTGATTGGAATGTGATTTAGGTGGAGCCAGAAGGAGACTTTTAGTTCTAGCCAACACACTTGTTGGACAGGAAGGTCAAAGTGCTTCAAAATCAAGCCATATAATTGGTAAAGCTTCAGTGGACCTATTACGTTCTTGAATATGCTACTTGGGAGCATGAGGATGCCATGCGAGAAGAGTACACGTGACTTTTTGGAGACTTTTGAATTTTGATTTCCCTTTTGTATATGCACCGAGGGTACTACCAAAATAAGGGGGAGAGGAATGTAATACCCCGGTTTTGAGTCCCTAAATTAATAATATATCTTTTTATTTATGAAAGGTCAGAGTGCCTATAAAGTTGAAAAGGACAGAGAGACTAAGAAATGTAATAGTTCAAATATTATTAATAATAAAATACATCATTGGTTGCAATATGAACAAGGAAAGAGGTATAGGGGGATATGATTCCAAAAGTGAGGGGGAATGAGGGTCTAAGCCTTTTATTATAATTCTTTTTACCGACCTTTATTCTAAGTGAAAAAGAAGGGGTCACACACACTTCTTGGGGGATGCTACATTATGCCTTGGATGTTATTATTTAAACCTTGCTTTGGGGTTGTTGGGGGTTACTCCGTGGTTAAACTATTGGCCATTGATTATGACTTCATTTTTTTTCTTCATTCATTCTTTCTCATTCTTAGTATGGGTTTGGGCATGAGAAAATGAATTGTTGGATTAGTGATCCATGGCAAGTTTTGTTGTAGGAACTACTAGTATTCTAGCAAGGTATTGATTCCTATGTGCATGAGAATGTTGACAATTACGAAATTACTGTACACAAATGAGAATCCTTGGAGTTTCCATCATTGATATTTCTTGAATAGTATCACTAGAGCCTTGGAAAGAAGTGGAACAACCCGAGGGACTACATGGTAGTGAAGGGGATTCATTTATTTGGGTTGTATAGGATGAAGGGGAATATATATGGTAAATCGATATTGCTTTGTAGTTGAGAAATTGTGAGAGTGGATTTTGTTTGGTTTGGGAAACTGAGAGTCAACCTAGGACCCATCCTTTTGGATTCATAACCCTGGATCAAGGGTGGCCTGTTGCAAAGAGTTTATATGAAAAATCTCGTATGGTTGGGTGGAACATCCAATGTTTGTAGTTAGTTGGTGATTGTTTCCTTAAAACATAAGTTCTTTCTATGTTTCTTTTTAATTTATATTCCATTATGTATAATTTATCTTTGTGATACGTTTATGACATTCTTTTTATTGATAATTTCTATGCATGATATACTTAATGTATATTTTGTAGTCGTACATGTTTCATGTTAATTGCATGCATGCTTATCATGTTCTTTATTCATAAGATTGGTATTACAAATTTGAATTTCCTAGGAAGGTGAATTTAGAGGTACCTAGGAAGTGGGTACATGACAATTTGGTATCAGAGGAAATTCTTTTTGATTTGCTAGTATCATAGAAAAATTGGTAGTAACATGACTTGGCTTGGATAGAGGGTACGCTACAGTTTCACAAGATCCAAAAACACAAAATGATTTATGGCAATGGAATTTTATTAGATAGCTATAAATATTGTTTCCCTATCAATGGAAGACAAGGAGGATAAGTAGGTAGAGTATATAGATAGAATCAGGAGATTGGAATCCAAGTTCACGATTCTGTGCAAATTGGTTTTTGGATTAGCTTCAAGGTGACTGATTGTGATCTAGACAAAGAAGAGGAAATAGTGGATGTGATAGGCACTTAAATCTTCCAGGGAACTAGCGCCAACTTGATCAAGATTGAACATGATTATTCCAAGGGAAAGGCTTAGGAACATGATATCCTTGGCAAAGCAGTTCCATCTAGGCCACCTTAGAACAATAAAAACAACCAGTTATTATATCCCATGTTTCTCTAGTATATTTATCTATTTGTTATAGTCTTAAGGGGCCCTCTAGATAGCCATAGAATATGTCAAAATTTTAATGAATTTCTCATGCACAATATTATTGTTATATGAAAATTGTCAAAGCTTTGGTTTCGTTTTTGAAAAAGTTCAAACAACCATGATTGTAAAATGTTTTGTACAATATTAATGCCGAAGTATCATAGTTTATATATGTATGTATGTATGTACATATATTTATATGTGTGTTAGATATTTCAAGTGTGAAACCAGAATATACGTCTAGTTTTCTTAGAAGACCCTTTAACATGTACTTATGACCAAAGTATGATATCATCCATTCTATATATACTTTAGATATGGTCTTCCTTAATTCCAAAAAAAAAACCTTTACAAAACAAAAAGATCTTATGAGATCTTCTCTATCACCAAAAACATCAAAACAAATATCACATATCTTTTATTAGCTTCTATAATTAATATAGACAACTTTCTAGAATGGAGATTTGAGTGCCCCCTTCTAAATTCTTGAATAGATAGGGTCCCTCAAAAAAACATCCCAAATGCCCAAAACACCTTAATAAGATCCATTGAAAACTTTGCATGCTTGTGCATGGTCAATATAAAGTTCTTTTATAACTATTTGACGTGTGTGTATGTGCACAATATTATATTATACTATGTTATTAACTGGTCCAATTTTTAATTAAACTATTAAAATTCATCAATCGAAAGCAACTAGCTATTAATATAATATAATATAATTATATTATACTATATTTCTTATTTACTCACAATATTGAAGATATGTTTTAATTGATGATGATGAAAGTGGTGGTGATGGTGATGTTCCACACACCAAATGGATTGATCATTTCCTTTTGGATAATAATGATGTTGCAAAAAAACAAACATTGACGATCATGATGAAATCCCCATACCCAAGGGATGGTTAGTATTTATTGATATAACAAGGATTGATATAACACAGAATAACTGAGTAACATACTCACTAGAGGCCCTTCACAAGTATTAAATTGATTAAATTAACTATATTGAGGAATACCAAAGTGACATACCCACTACATGCCCTGTTAGAAATATTGAATCAATTAAGAGTATTGAATCAATTAACCTTAATGAGGAAAAACACAGAACTTTTATAACCCTAAATTGCACCATACATGTATACCTGGCATCAGGCCATCTTACTTGCTATTTTTTCCAAGCCATCACTGAACAACTCTTCTTAAAAACCATATTTTTAAAGATGTACGCACCTTGCTCCACCACTGCCCGCGTACATACGATTTATGCACCACTACAGCCTGCGTATGTATGCTATCTGATCCATTACAGTTAGTGTATGTCCACAAAAGTTGCAAGGAATTCGTTGAGATTATGGGCTATTGGGCAGTTTTCCAACTGTCCCACCACCTATAGCCCATCACCCAACCGAATAACCATCCTTTTTCCAAATAAAAGGAGGTTTTGGGGTATCATTCCTAAGTTAAGGAGAAGAACGATGAAACTCTGCATGTTTCACATCCCCTCCTTGCCCCAAGAATTTGTAGCCACCTTGCGAGTTTTGTGCCAGAATTGCCCATTCTTGCCTTTTTCCTCCATCATAAGCCTATGCCATTTCCTTAGAAGAAGTGTGAGAGGATAAATATATGTGGAAGAGAAGTTGGAGCTTGGTGAAGAGGAGCTCAGACCAGGTTCGAGGAGTAGTCATCGATCTCATTGTAAGTAAACTTTGTGATATCAATAAAAGGAATACTTTTTCTGTCTTGCAATATGATGTGTTCAATCTTTGTGTTTGATTTATGTTTTATATTGACATCTAACCCACTAATTCATATATGAGATACATGTTCATAGTTTCTTTTTTGTATTTTTGTGAATGCAGGTCAGCCTTGGGATGAGACTTGTAGTCGAGGAACAATCAAACGCAAAAGGATCGACACCGGACATAGAGTTTAAGGTAGAGTTACTAGATCTTTTTACTTTGTATTTCTTGTATGAATGTGGGGTATATTTGGGGTAGTATAAAGAGTAGGATAATTTTAGATGGTTAGATCTACCTACATGTTGAACCCTATTGTAGTCCATATGGGGGTTTTCCCGCTATAGAAGAACTGGCGACCATACTGTTGAAACCTCTAGGGTTTTAGGGGATAGTTTATGGGTGTTTTAATTGGTTTAATTAACTTTTTTGAGTTTTTGTAAGTTGTTGAGTCTTTAAGGGATTCTAGTCTACCATACTAGTACTCCCTGCCTTGTTAGCATGACTGTTAGTTTTCTTTTTTGAGAAGTTACAGAGGTGTACGGGGCATGTAGTGGATCTGCACACGTACATACGCGCCCTACCTTTAGATAGTTCGTGTACATACGCAGGCTTCTTAAGTGTCAGTAGTGTGCATGTGTCAAGAATCTTTTTCCTTAGGAAGGGGCAGTCAACCTTTTCCCTGATTGAGGTCTAACTTTTCAGGGGTTTCTTGATTTAGTATTGGTCTCCGTAGTTACATTCTTTAGCTTAGGTTTGACGCTAGTTTTCTTTTTATTTTAAAAGATTGCTTGTGTTTTCTTTGAAAGGGTTTGAGATGAGTTGGTGAGTCTTTTCTGATCAGCCTGTTTAGTGTCGTCTGTGACTCCCTGTGATCTGCAGTAGACTAGAAGTCAGTTTTTGGTCTTTCCGTGTCTTCACTTTTTCCCTTTTACTTGCTTTAGAAGAAAAGAAAAATAAGTTATTTCAAGTTTCTTATCTTGAAGCATAAAAAAAAAAAAAAGTCATTTCTTTGTTTGGTTAAGTAGTTAGGTTAGTTGTCTTTACTTGTCAGGAGAAAGAGTTCTTTTCTTTAAGTTATTTACTGAATGATTAGAACTTTAAGTAGCTCGTAGTCGAGCGAAATTTAGTTTTGGGTTTTTCTTTTAAAATATCTTAGAAAAAGTAGTTACGAAAAGTTGGTTAAAGAGTTTAAATTTGCAAATATTTATTTGTCAAAAAGAAGTAATTTTTCTTTTAGTTTCAGTTACAATTCTTCTCTTTCGTCTCTTAAAATAAACCACTAGTTTCATTTCCATTTCCTTGACTTAAGACAAGCCACTTAAAATTAACGCTTAATTAAAATGAATTAGACTTTATGTTTGTAGGGTCCATCAACTATTCTAGGCTAGAGCATTGATTTAGGTAGGAGAGGAAACTTTTCAAGGCTATAAAACAAACATACGAGTTTGTTCTAGGGAGTGTAAAAAGTCCAGTAAATGTGAAAGTTATCTAGGACCCCCCTATAACAAAGGGGCTAAACACGAGGTTGTTTGTGGAAAGGTAGCGGAGATAACCCCTCCAAAGCCAGACCAAGCGTAGTGGGAAACACATATAGAGGACTTGTCTTGGGATTCTGTTGATCGCATTTGCCACAGAGCTTCGTGGGTCTTGAATCCGTTCGAGGTCCTCAGTCGTCTTCCAGAACACTCGATTTCGATACCCTCGATAGGTTTCAGGCTTGTTACCCTTTTCATTGAGGTCCACCTGACTATCGACTGTACCTGCCTGGTGTTTGTTCACGAACTGACAACCTAGTTGCCTTTATTTTAGGGACTTACACAGGTGACTGTGGGGGTATACAAGGGTACCTAGGGAAGACATCGAGACACACTTTTTAGAGTATACCCAGAGGGTGCTTCCATGTTTGAGTTGCACTTTCACTGGTAAGTTTCTCTAGTGTTGGTTGGTGTAACTATTCCTCCAACTTGTTAGTATTTTTCTTGCTTTGTCTCATAGGAACTTTTCTAGTGTGTGTTTTGTCTTCAACGTTAAAAATCCTTACTGTGTCATTGATCTTCTCACATAGTGGAAGATCAAGAGCCCTATTGGTTGCAAAGGCTTCTGTTCCTACTGTTGGTTAATTTGGAGCCACCACCGCCACTGTTATGGCGAAGACTTGACTAGCAAGGGTCATTTGAGGTGACTGGGCCGCAGGAAACTGTGCCCGATCCATATTCAAGAGGATAACACTCGTATCCAGAGGAACCGACTATTTCTGATCTTGGAGCAGAAGATCTCAGTCCGTATAACCCTCCAGTCATTTACTTGTCAGCGCCCATCATGGTACAAGTTATCCCCCCAAGGCTAATGCATCACAAGCGTTAGATAATCCTACAAGCAACGATGGAAGACAATGTTTCTACCTCGTCAGGGAGTCCTCATACTCTCTCTACGACTTCCACTACTGGGGGCATTCAGCCTCCTAAATCACCTTCGTAGGTCCAGACCACTATGGTCTTGACCGCCTCTACTTCGGGCAGTGGTCTAATTCCATTTATGGCGGTGATTACTGCACCGTTCACACAGAGTGTGACGAGTCCTCCGTTTTCATATGGGATGCCTAGCTTTGATACGAACTCAATCCTCACCTACTCCACCCTACATACCATGGGTATGGGGGTGGGGATCTCAAACGCTCCTCTGCAAGGGTCCATGGGGGTCACCTCAACCCCCTATAACACTTTCCCTTGTGGCGTAGGTCATATACCTTCTCTATCCCCTTGCTTGACGGTGCTTCTCAACAACCCGTCTAGTCAAACATGAATTACATCTTATTCGAAGAAAGTAGTCAAGGACCTTCTTCCAAAACCATGCTAGTGGGTTATTTGTCATTCTCTTTGTTCTACGCATTTGGTAACAACACATTCTCGTTAGTTTCCATCTTGACCGGGGGCAACCCTGGTTTTGGACAACAAAACCCTGCACAGGGTACTATTCCTGCATAGGGGGAAAACACCTCTCAAGGATCCTGGAATCTGTGGCAGGGATCAATCCCCTTGTTAGGGATGTCAACCAGGGGAAACCCCTTCCATGGTACTTGGAACCCCAGGCAAAGCTCAGTACCTATTCCCGTCGGATCAGCAGGGGGAAACCCTTTCCAGAACCTTTGGAGCACAACGTCGGGAGAAATCCCTTCCCAACCTTCAACGTCCTACTACAAGAGTCAGTCGATGGTGTCTCAACAAGCGCAATATCTGAATGCTAGCCAAGGCCATGGTTTTTACTAGAACCCTGGTCAACAACATAAATTTTCCTGGCAACCTGGTGCCAGCCAAATTTTAGACTCCTTTCCCCCTATACATACTTAACAGCCCAAGCTACCTTTTCTGGCAGTGTTGCATTTGCCAGACTTGTCAATATTTTTAAATGACCAAATTTGTCATGATCTGCGTTGGCCTCCCATGTTGACCAATTTGACCTCATACATTCCGAAGTTCGAAGGTAATCCTAACGAAGATCCAGGCGATCATGTGACCACCTTTCACCTATGGTTCTCGTCTAACTCGTTGAGAGAAGACTTCGTACAATTGCATCTGTTTCAACGCACTCTTACCGGGAGTGGCATGAAATGGTACATCGAGCTCGAGAACTCAATATACTCTACTTTTGGCAAATTGGCAATGGTTTTTCTAAGCCATTTTCAATTACCTGTGAGATATGATGATGGCAATGAATTGCTGGCCAAATTTGAGAAAACAAAGGCTGACCATATCTCGGATCACATCTGAGAATGGTAGCATAGGAAGAGTTTGATAAAAGTACCAGTTCCACCAGCATTCCTGTTGGAGTGGTTCCTTAAGTCTTTGATACCCCAGTTATCCAAGGACGTTGCAACGTTGGGGGTCTTTTCAGAGGAAGAGGCAATAATGAGAGCTCAACAGCTAGAACTGATATACTCTCAGTTTGGTTTACTTTATGAAGTTTTGCTAGATGATTCGCAGTTTATCCTTGACAAGACCAAACACAAGTCTAGACCACATGCTGATGGAATCATTGGTTCAGCACAAGCGAAGCCCACTGATCAGCTGCCAAATCAATTGCAACAATTGTTGATACAGTAGACAGAGGCCAAACCAACCACTAGTTGGACTGCTCCCCCTACTCAAACGTCGGATGTACACAGTGTGCAATCGACGTACCCGAAGGCCAGCCAACAACTTGACGAAAAGAAGAAACAACGATAGAAGGGTAAGGGGTATAAGAAACCCGCCAATAATGTTGATGAGGGAAACATAGAGAAAATAAATTCGAAGTATTTGTGTAACCTTTGCACAGAAGACCACCCGAATCACCTATGCCCTCGGCTTGTGGAGGCCTAAACGTTACTGGCCCAACAAAAAAATGTTGTGTTAATGAACCCATTTCCTCATGGGAGAAATTTAACTCAAGCCTCTTCGCGCACAGATGGGGGTAGTCAAGGACCCCCTCCGTCTTCTAATAATCCTTCGTCCACGAACGTGTACATGATGAAAGGTGATTCCTACATAACGACTAGGGCACACGATTACAGAATGCCTGAAACTTCTGAGAAGGGTAAAGAAGTCGTAAACCCATCTGCTCCTCTCTAGATCAAGAAGATGATGGGCAAAATAATGACACACATCCCGAAAGGGGAGTACAATAAAGTTTCGCATAATCCAAATGCGAGGGTCGCCCAAAATTACTCTGTGGTGGAGGATTTGTCACAAACCCCTTGTGCGATGTCTTCTCTGGAGGTCTTCCAAAGCTTCCCTTCACAGAGAAAGGCTCTGTTAGCTACCTTAGGATCCGCTGAGACCTGTAATCTGGGAATGATCATGCTTGATACGACCGACATGAAGCCTCATCTCCCATACGACGTTGTGTTTCAGATAGTAGTGGCTCACCCCACGAAATATTTTACTTGGAACATTTTCCGCACGGTGGTTGATGAGGGCACCTCAACATGTGTGATGTTGTTGGCGTGTTGGAAGGCGATTGGCCAACCCGTTTTGTCTTCGTCACCTACTCTCCTTAATTCTTTCGACGGTTGTTCTTTCAGACCACATAGAATCATCCCTTCTTTCCCCATGCATTTGGGAGGGAAGGTCATGTGCGTCGAATTTGAAGTGGTCGTTGAGCCTCTCGACTACAACCTGTTGTTAGGAAGGAGTTGGACATATTCCATGCATGCAGTGGTTGCCATATTTTTTTGGGTCTTGTTGTTTCCACACGAGGGTCGAATCATGACCATTGATCAATTGTCCTTCTCCAGGCCTGACCCTTCATCGGGGGCATCCACAGTCCCGATGATTGATAACCCACAACCCGACGTCGTCAAAGTGGGGGTTGGTTTGTGACCACCTTTGATGGGTACGTTCGATTACTCGCCTTCTTTTGGCAATGTCAAGATGATATTGGTTGTCCCTGACCAACCTAGTGTTGAGATTTTTCAAGTGTCATCGTTCCGTACGACTTAATTTAACGATCCATGGACTCTTCCTTCCCCATCGGCTTCAATGGAGGAGATAGGGAATCCTGTCATGTCCATGCCCTTGTCCGCGGTAGAAGTTGCATACTCTATTGTCCAACAAGCTTCAACTGACCCCAATATGAATCCTGCACTGGAGTTAGATCCAGTTCTCAAGCCTATTTGGGTTCAAGATTCCCTTGCCACTACCAATTCTTTAGACTTAGTCTTTCCCTCTGACGAGGTGATTTTAGAGGCATTAACTTGTTCGGATAGACCTTGGGAAGATCTCCATCATAGATCTTATTTCCTCCCAGAGTTAAGAAGAATAGAGGCAGGAGAATTCATGTTGACTATGACTAGAGATAGGTCTTGTCCTATTATTCCTCTGGCTACGCACACAGTTTATGTCAAGGGTAATATGGAAACCATCACTAAAATGATACCTATTGACATCTCCAAAATCCCTGGCGTCGTGGAGAATTTCTTCGTCGGAGTGTACTGCTCCCCCGAGGAGATTTTAATCTACACAAATTTATTTAAAGAATTTCGCGACGTTTTTGCCTAGTCTTACGTGGAAATGCTAGGCATTGATCAAAGAATCGTCGAACATGAAATAATGACTTATCCGGACACCAAGCTGGTCTCAAAGAAGCTTCATCCGGTCAATCCTTAGAAAGTGACAACTATTAAGGATGAAGTAGAGAAACTGCTCAAGGTTGGTTTCATCTACCCTGTTCAGTTGACTCAATGGGTGTCAAATCCTGTTCGGTCAACAAAAAGGAGGGAACGATTCGCGTATGTATGGACTTCCATGATTTGAACAAGGCCTGTCCAAAGGATAATTTTCCTACCCCATTCATTGACTAGATTGTCGATGAGTGTGCAGGATGTGAGGTCTTTTCTTTCATGGATGGTTTTTTAGGATACAATAAGATACAGATTAAGCCCGAAGACCATCATAAAAAAACTTTTATATGTCCATGGGGTACATTTTCTTATTGGAATATGCCTTTTGGCCTCAAGAATGCTAGAGCCACTTTTCAACGGGCCATGTATTTTGCTTTCCATGACCTAAGACATATAGTCGAGGCTTATCTTGATGATTTAGCATCATGATCTCGTAAGAGAGTTGATCATCCCATGCACCTTCGACTTATCTTTGAGCGATGTCTCTACTATCGAATTCGCTTGAATCCAAACAAGTGCAGTTTCTGCATGACATAGGATCGTCTGCTAGGTTTCATAGTTTTGACAATAGGGATCATGGTCTATCCTATGAAGGTTGAGGTGATAGTTCAGTTGCCTCCCCCGTGCATAGTCCCTTAGCTTCAAATCTTATAGGGTAAAGAGAATTTTCTTCGGCATTTTATCACAAACTATGCCGAGATCACTAAAGGGTTTATGCATCTATTGAAGAAGGGAGTCCCTCTCCATTGGGATGAAGCCGCTCAACGCTCTTTCGAATCTTTGAAACACACCCTCACGTCTGCCCCTCTGCTCTGGCCTCCAAATTATTATAAAGATTTATTATTGTACTTGGCCGCTGCAGAGTCGACCATCGGTATGGTATTGGTTCAAGAGGATGATCTACTTGAATATCACGTGATTTATTACCTGAGTTGAGGCCTGGTTGGACCAAAACTCAACTACTTCCATGTTGAGAATATTGTGTTGGCAGTAGTGCATGATGTCCCACGGTTCCATCATTATATTTTTCTTCGTAAGACCACCGTCGGTGTCGTTGTGAATCTGTTTCAATACGCGTTGAAACGATGTGTCATCGGTGGAAAGATCAGTAGATGGATCGTTATCCTCCATGAATTTGACTTGGATTTTGTTTCCGCGAAATTCAAAAAGTCACTGGTCTTTTCAAAACTTATCTCGGAACTTTTGGTCGAATCAGATGATGTTACGCCCGAAGAATCATCGATTAAAGGAGATCTTTTTCTGATTTCATCTTCGGACCCCTGATATGGAGATATACTAGTCTATCTATAGACTTTGAAGTGCCCCACCTCTAATTCTCATGATGGGAGTTGACGTATACGCCATTAGGCAAAGAACTATCTCATACTTGATGACACTTTATATCGTCGAGGTGTATATTGCATCCTTCTTCGGTGCATCACTCATGAAGAAGAGAAACTCGTTCTTAATGACTTCCACACTAGAGCATGTGGTGGTCATTTGTCTGGGTTGGAAACAACCCAAAAGATTCTACGAGCAGGTTATTTTTGGCTGACGTTGATCAAATATTGCGTTGAATCTGTCAAGAAGTGCCACTCGTGTCAGATCTTCTCTCAGAAGATGAGGTCACACCCCGTTCCCATGTTTCATGTCATTACAGTTGGTCCCTTCATCAAGTGGGGGATTTATTATACTACATGCCACCCAACCTCAGCTAGGGAGCATCATTATATCATCACATCGGTAGACTACTTCACAAAGTGGGTTGAGGCTATGCCAATGTTCAAAGATGATGGCGAAACAACAACTCTCTTTATTTTTAACCAGATAATAGCAAGGTTTGGCATCCCGAAGGAGATTTTCACTGACCATGGAAGTCACTTTAAGAACAAAATGATGTCTGAGTTAACGTCAAATATTGGGTTGATGAAAGAGAATTAATCACCTTACTACCCACAAGCGAATGGTCAGGTGGAAGTTGTGAATAAGTCTCTCAAGACCATTCTACAATGAACGATCAATTCAACCAAGTCAAATTGGCATTTGATGTTGTACTTGACATTGTGGGCCTACCAAACGTCTGTGAAGACTGCCACCGGTTTCTCACCTTTTCAACTCGTTTATGGGCTGTAAGAAGTATTTCCAATAGAGTGCTAGATCCCATCTCTAAAGTTGGAAGAACAGTTATTTCCAGTCACTTCACCGCTTGAGGAATGCTTATTATATATCGAGCAGCTCGACGAGCAACGACGTCATGCATCCTTGGCTAACGAGGCTCATAAGAAAATAGTCAAGTGTCAGTATGATCGGTCCGTTCATCCTCGGATTTTCTTCGAAGGTGACCTTGTCCTGGTCTATGACCAATATAAGGATCCCTTGGGGGAAGGCAAGTTCAAACCCATGTGGTTCGGACCGTTCATTATGAAGGAAGTATTAAAGAAGGGCGCTTATCGTCTAGTTGAATTTGAGGGGAACGCTTTGGTGGAGCCTAGAAATGGGCTCTACCTAAAGAAGTATTACTCATAGGTGGGTTGCCTTGGGTGACTTCTTGTACATATGTATAGATCTTATACATTTATTTTGTTTTGTCTTTTTGTTTTATGGACATGCCATTTTTTATGTCATCTTTTTCACTGTGGAATATGTCAAGTGAATTAGAGGTGTTTGTTGGGTTCACAGACAATGCTAGCCGACACACTCGGAGGCTTGCTTCCGTATCTTGGGTGATATTTACACCTCAAGGATAGTTGCTATCTTCTGGAGGTATCTGTCTAGGTGACGCTACAAATAATTTCATTGAGTACAACGCAGTGATAGAGTTTCTTTATGATGTTTTGTTGCATAGTATCTCTCACCTCTGGGTCTACTTAGATGCACAACTGGTTGTGTCCCAATTAAATGGGGTTTACCGCATTTATGATCCTACTCTACATCGACAATTCCTTAGGGTACATCTCTTAGAACGATGCTTTGATTACATTACGTATATCCATGTTCCTAGGAGATTGAATCAAATGATAGATACTCTAGGTAGTCAAGTATTAGATTGGCATATTGCACACACATACACATGTACATACATTGTAAAAATGTGATCCATAAGACATAAAAGATGTAAATACACATATGTATGTGTATATATATATATATATATATGAAAAGTCTCAGAGTACATAGGTGGGCGCAAGTGCCTAAAAAAATAATATGTCTAATATACATCATGGGGCTTATGCCCTCAAAAATATACAAAAGAGTGCCCTCGGCACGTAAGTAGTCCACCCTAGCTAAGCACGGGGCCTATTGGCCCTTCCATAGTGAACAATGATGTTTTCCAAATGCCAAAAAAGATGGACCTAGGTTTGTGGCACCCCAACTACATGAGGCTGCATAGATGGTGAGAGATCCTTGAAATCGGCCATGGGCACTATACGAGTGAGCGCGGTGAGGTTCCGCTCCACCCGTCTCAACACTCTCTTAGCCTCTCCGACTGTAGGTCCCCCTGCTACTGCTACTAGTCTGATGACCATTGTTGGTGCTGCCTCTGGTCGAGGACGCCGCCTTCTCCTCGTAAAATCTGTTGGATGCACTAGTCCCACATCTGTACATAACAGATACATAGTTGTCAAATACTGTGGTACACATAAAAATGATATATATAAAACGAAAATAAAAATGATTTTATTTTTAAAATAAAACGTACCTATCTCTTATCGCTCTGCTCCGGGAGGTACAAGCATATCAGGATCACTATAGAAGTTGATCTCGACATAGGAGTAGTCCTCTATAGTCAGAATCTGCCGAGACCACCAGTCAAAGAAATTATCGTCGAAGGCCTCAATGGTCCTCCATCCCCCCTGTCGTGACAACAATGCTTCCCACCTACACACTGCTGGGAAGGAGGCCATGTGCCCCCGTACTGTCTCTCGCAGACTGAGAATATGTACCCTCTCGAAGAAAAAAGAGCATAAAACAGTCTCGAAGCCAAAGTTTTTGTTGCTCCACCCACGACACTTTGTGAGTTGTCTCTTCATGCACTCTAGCATGGTTGTGCTCTAGTCGAACACTCATTCATTTAAGCATTGTACTTCATAATGCATGTGTGTCCGGGAGGCCTGATGTAAGGCCATGGATCCAGTGATCTGCCCAATAAGTAAAACTATCACTTTCAGTGGTAGGTTGGTATTTTTGTGGATCGACACCTGAGAAGCCACTTTATTTGTGCCAGCCTTGCAATGTTTCCCGATCAACTCAGGAATGTTGTGAGGCCCAGGGGTAAAAGAACGAAGGTTCACTAGTTCCCCCCTCCTCAAGAGACCAGTCAAAAAATAGATATCCTCAGTCATTGGAGTCAACGACTGCCCCTCAAGCATAAACTCCTCAGCATCGGGGTGCCAGTAATCCACCAAGGCATTTAGCAGCCTGGGTTGTGCCCTCATGAGTGGACACCGGAAAAATTTCCATAGCTCGCATTGTTTTAATGCGATGAAAACAACAGGGTCTTCTTCAACCAAAAAATTAATGTCTTTGTGCCCCCTCTCTCTCTAATGGACATACATCCTATCAATGACAATTTCAAAGGGGAGTTCGATCTTGTATTTTCTTTTTCTTTAACGTTTTGAGGGTGTACACGGGCTGTAGTGAGAACGGTCGCGTATGCACGCGGGCAGAGTATTTTCTGCCTGCAGGTTGTCCTTGGACATTCCACGTACACGCAAGGCCACCCCTTTTAAGAGTGCGCCCCCCCCCAAAAAACTAAAAATAATGCAAGAAATAAGTATGGAAATGCAGGAGGAGATAGTTTGTACTTACTTGGTCCGAGTGGAAGTTCGTTTCGTCCTCTGAAGCTCCTGGAATCAACTCTTTTAGCAAAGGGGTGCTTTTGGTTTTTGGTTAATTCTCAATTTGCAATGGTGAAAATGAGTTGTCAGCTTCTATTTATAGACTTTTTTGGCCCTTTTTGCCACTTTTTGAACCCTTTTGTCATTTTTTCTAGCTTGAAAATCATTTAGCATGGTTCTGGAGTTTCTTATTGGATGTTATGATACACTTCACTTTTGGTTTGAATTTTTTTTTGGGAGATGGGTCACTCTTTAAGATTCTTTTGTAAAAGTCATTTTTTTCCAAATTTTTGCATTTAAGTTAGGATTCCACCTCCACTTTTGCATCTTGTTGTCTTTTCCTCTTTTCCACAGGATCTATCCCACCGAATTGTAACACGAAACCATCATTGTTGCTTTATAAGAGTCATAATTTAGTGGTAGATCCTACCTTTACATGGATGCCCTAGGTAGATCCTGGTTGCATTTTGGTGTCCATGCTGTCGTTAATGACTTTAGGATCAGGAGTCCTTGTTAGTCTTGTCCTAATTAAGAGATTGAGCCTCATACGTTTGATATGTCACCACTCTTGACCTCACCCTCGAGACTCCTAGAAAAGAGTCTTCTTTTAAGCCCTTTTCAGACTCTTTAAACATGAAACAATTGTTGAGCGATCTTGTTGTCCTTCATGCTCGCCAAACTAAAACTTGAAGGCACGTCTGTCCGACGGTAGTTTACCCCTTTTTCGGTCCATATGGTCAATTTTATGAACAAAGGTATGCTCTATGAACTTTGGTTTTCTAGAAGAGTATTTTTAGGTATAAGTTTAACCCTTTTTCGGGCCTGAGGGACTAAATTTACGAAAAAGGAAGCCCCACGGAGTCCATAGTTAAGCTCTTTTCAGAGTCCCTAAAATTTAAAAGATTGTCGAGTGACCTTGTTCCTTCACACTTGTTAAATTGGTCGAAAAGAACATCCCCTACGGAGTCCATAGTTAATCTCTTTTCAGACTCCTTAAAATTGAAAATATCGTCCAGTGACCTTGTTCTTGCACACTCGTTAATTGGTTCAGAAAAAACATCTACTGGCATGATTTTACCCCTTTTTCCAGCCTGTAGATTAAGGAGGAAAAAGGTACACCGCGGGAGATTCATCTCGCCGGGAGAGTTCTCCTAAGTAGATTTTATACTTTTTCGGGCTAAGGAGAATAAATCTAGAAAAATGAGGTGAGTCCATAGTTAAGCTATTTTCAGACTCCTTAAAATTGAAAAGATTGTCGAGTGATCTTGTCCGTGTCACCATCGTTAAAATGGTTTTGAATAGATATCTTTTCGGTGTTATTTTATAAATTTTTCGAGCCGACTAGACTACCTCCGAAAAAGGTACCCTAGTGGAGTCTTATTTTATGCTTTTTCAGACTCTCTTAAAATGAAAAACCATCGAGCTTAACTTCTCTGGGCTCATGAAAAATACATTGAAGGGGGTTTCATCATGTCCTGCTAATCGCACTTGCATCTCTGTGTCTTTGTCCTAATGTCGGCTCCATGTTGCTCTCAACTAAACCTTTGAAGCATGCCTTATACGTAGGCCTTGTATCACTTTGCCTCTGCGACCTGACACCTTGACCCATGGAGGAATTTTGCCGAGTGTCCTTTCCCCGCACATGTCTCCTTGCTATGAGCATTAGTATGTTCCTTGTGTTTGGAACTAGTATGCTTTGTGACACTCTTTCCTCCTTTGTAACGTAGAATTATTTTATTCTTTTTCAAGCTCTTCAAAATATTGAAAAAGAAAAAAAAATCAAATATACCCCAAAAAGAGGACATGAAAAGTATTTTCTTTTTATGGCAACACAATGAGTCACCCTTGGAAAAATCACATCCTTTCGATTGTCGTCAAGAATTGGGATTTAATATGACGTTAGGAAGTTGTTCTCGCTACATAGAGCTATGTCCTCCTATGTTTGGTTATTTTGCCAAACACATGGAGATGTTGTGTTGCCTCTTGCATCGTGAGCTTATGTCAATGTCATGCTACCTGAGTCGGATCATCTATTGTGCTGTTGTCCAAGGAAAGTTTTACCCAACCTAAGTCGGCCTTTCTACAGTTTGTCTCCTGCCCTAATGCCTGACCATCCCCATAAGTCCAATCAAATCTTTGTTCGAAACCAATGAAGTTATTTGCCTAATCACCGAGATCCTCTTGTTTGTTCCCCGACGAGCCCTCGAAGACCTCTGGTAGTGAAGTCGTACACTCATATTACACTCCTACCCAAGTTTTGAAGATCTTGAAGTTGTTGCTCGAGCTCTGAAGGCCTCATCTCCAACCATCAAGCGTCATTTGGCTTCTTGAATATGGATACTATACATGTATATCTTTGATTTTGAGATGTCGATCCATTGTGTATTTCTCATGGCTACACTTTGTATAGTTATATGACATGGATCTGCAATGTATTTGATTGGCAACCATGATTTATTTCATTCCGAGCATGGGTATTCCCGCCTCGGTGAGACAATTGTTATTTTGCAGATGGCACCTCCTGAACTTTGGTCCCAAGCTCACTCGCTTCATACATTGGTGAAGATTTTGCAATGTATTTCAGCCATCAGATGCTCTTCTGACCTCACACATTAGGGGGCATCTGTTATAACCCTAAATTGCACCATACATGCATACCGAGAATCATGACATCTTACTTTCTATTTTTGCCAAGCCATCACTGAACAAATCTTCTTTAAAACCATATTTTTGAAGATGTACGTGCCCTGATCCACTACTGTCTGTGTACATATAGTTGTTGCACCACTACAGCCCGCATATGCCCACAAAAGTTGCAAAAATTAAAAATTTGCAAGGAATTTGTTGAGATTACGGGCTATTGGGTAGTTTTCCAGCTGTCCCACCACCTATAGCCCGTCACCCAATCGAATAACCATCCTTTTGTCATATAAAAGGAGGTGTTGAGGTCTCATTCCTAAGAGAAGCATAAGAATGGTGAAACTTTGCCTATTTCACATCCTCTCCTTGCCCCAAGAATTTGCATCCACCTTGTGAGTTTTGTGCCAGAATTGCCCATTCTTGCCTTTTCCCTCCATCATAAGCCTATGCCTTTTCCTTAGAAGAAGTGTAAGAGGAGAAAGATATGTGGAAGCGTATTTGGAGCTTGGTGAAGAGGAGCCTGAACCAGGTTCGAGGAGCAGTCACCGATCTCATTGTAAGTAAACTTTGTGATATCAATAAAAGGAATACTTTTTCTGTCCCGCAATATGATGTGTTCAATCTTTATGTTTGATTTACGTTTTATACTGAAATCTAACCCACTAATTCATATGTGAGATACATGTTCGTAGTTTCTTGTTTGTCTTTTTGTGAGACTTGTAGTCGAGGAGCAATTGAATGCGAAAGGATCGACACCGGACGCAGAGTTTAAGGTAGAGTTACCAGATCTTTTTACTTTGTGTTTCTTGTATGAACGTGGGGTATATTCAAGATATTCTAAAGAGTATAAAACTTTTAGACGATTAGATCTACCTACATGTTGAACCCTAGTGTAGTCCATAAAGAGGTTTTCCCGCTATAACAAGAACGAAAAAGATATTAAACATGTTTAAAACTATTTATATTCACAATACACAATTTCACAAAATAAATAGATAAAAACACACAAAAATGGATAAATAGATTTATCATAAACTATTTTGAATAAAATACAAATTTAATTAAAATAAATATACAAAATATTAAAATAACTTTTTATATTTATAAAATTTGGTAATTAAATGACCAAAAAATTTAGCACAATTGATTACTAAACATATAAAAAGGTAATAAATAATTACTAAATCAAAATCAATTTGAAATCAAAATTAACCAAAATTAAAATTTTAAGATTTATTTAATATTTATTAATAAAATAATATCGATGTGAAATACAGTGAAAACAATATTCAACCATACTTGCCTTACATTAATGATCATTTATTTCGATAATTTGTTATTAGATTACATTTCCACATTTTCTTGAAAGTCATTCAACTATATTTTCCTTAAGATATAATTTCATAGTTTATGTACGGATTATTAAGTTGATGTTTTGTTTCCATATAACAAATTTGTTAGCGAATGATGTTTACTTTGTATGTGAAAATGAGTGGATTGTTGTGCTTTTTTTCTTTCATGAAAAATAAGTTTGGAGCACAATTTATTTATGCTCTTAAATACTTTTCATAATCATCATCCAAAAAAATATTAATGGGAGTATAATGTTTTATGTTTTGGTTTTTTTAGGGATATTGTTCATTTAATTTTGTTCAAACTTAGGTGAAAAAATGTTGGATATGTAGATTTGAGTGGTTAAATCTATATAATCAGAGTTCCTTGAAGTTTTTCAACATGTTGAACCTATTTATGGATTCAAAAATACAATTTAAACAACATAAATTCGAGATTTCACCCTAATTTATATCTTCGAATTAAAAAAAAATGCTAAAACGTAGAACATTTAGACAACACCCTTCAAGACACTATTTCCCTTTCCACAATATTTTACAACTAGTGTCCTTTTATGGTACGAATTATCTAGCATTAAATATTAAAAGCACTTTGTTAATTATAAATTTTAATATGTCCAAATATAGTAAACTATGGTGATAATTATGTCCAAATATAATAAACTATGGTGATGGTGATAGTTGAGTTAACTATAACCATGGTTCACCAAATTGTCTAAATGTGATTATATTATATTGATTAAGTGAATAAGGTTAATTTTAAGTATATTTAATGATAATAACTATGCAACAATAATGATTGTAGTGGTGATGATATGATGCTAATTTAAATTAAACAAAATTAAAATTAATTATATTTAATTAGAAATAATAGAGTTAATTAAGATTTTATCGACATGTAATGCTTTATAAGAAAAAAAATAACATACATCACATTACAACCGTTACAAAAGGAATAAAAAAGGATTATGCCTCATCACAATATTGAGTATGAGTAAAACATGCTTTATAAATAATAAAAATAGCATACATCACATTACAAAAGGAATAAAAAGGGATTATGCCCAATCACAATATTGAGTATGGAGTAAAACATTGTTATTGAGTATGGAGTAAAACATTGTTATGCCACATTTTGATATTTTAGCAGGAATGCAAATGGTTACATAGCATTTTCATGCTAAAAAGGGCAGTAAAAAAGTGTTCTTGACCTTTTAATAATAACTTGGATAAGAATTGGATATGAATTTTCTCTCCTTATAAGTAGTATTATAAGTAGTAGAGTATCTTTATAAGTCCATTATTAAAAAAAATTAAATCTTTATAGATTTCACAAAAGATAAGATGGATTATTGGAAAAATATTATTAAGGGTTAGCTCGATTGATTGAACCATTTGACTAAGGAATATTTCCAGTGGGGTGGCCATAGATCATAAGTCAAAATCCAATAACATCTCTTATAGTTAAAAATCATTGTTGTGGTTGGTATTTGGGATGCCCTTCATCTAGATATTATGGATTACTAACCACTATTGTGGCTTGTAGTTGATCCACCCTCCATTTGGTTATTCCAATGAAGATGAAGGAACCCTCAATAATATAGAGAACAAGGGTGGATCTCATGAAGTTTTCCACCAAATATTTCTATATCATTCTCCAAGGAAAGCCTCATAGGGAAACCTCCTGAACTTCCCTACATTTTGCAAATGGTACCTATTGTAAACTTATTAGCAATAATTATGGTACATAACTTGGTTGTGATATTGAGTGAGGCATGAAAGACATGCATATAACCTTCAGGATCAACCCTGATACATCCTACGTGAAGCTTATAGAAATCAACCAATCAAGATAGCCCACCAAGATAAATAAAAAATTTGGAACATATTCTCCCACTCTTAAGCACTTATGTGAGAGTGAGAGTGTTGGTACTTTGATATCCGAAATCAACCCATGAAAAGAAAATATGTCATAAGAGGGATTTGTACCTAGGTGGGGAGGATAAAAAAATTTCATCTTAAACACCAAAGCTATGCCCAATTGATAGTATACATATTTCTAGTAAAAATCACATGGAAAACTCTCTGATGATTCTCCATGATACATAAATAGTTAATAAGGTAAATTTTTGGTGCTAGTTATGATGCCTAACCATAAGGGAATCAAGAGAGTTGAACCCATGACCTCCCAACTCTAAGAGGTTTG
>SNQJ01S0021160.1:10848-39442 GCA_010110895.2 Picea sitchensis | reverse complement strand
GGGGGTGGGAGATCTTAGGGTTTCATCCCTAGTTCATTCTATGGAGGCATTAGGGTGTGCATTAGAGAATAGGATCCTATGAGCATAAGAGCATTTGGGAGATTAGGTGATATGTATAATACAGGTACAATGTTTTAAATCCGATATGGATGTTAGTGTGGAGGATGAGTTGTTGGATTATTACGGTGATGTGAGACACATCGAGGATATATTCTTCTCAAGAGAGACTTCATGTGAGTACAAAAGGATCATATTTCATATTCCAATGTGGATCAAGGTCCATTTGATAGGCCAATGGACAATGATTTGGGAGGTTGGGTTCCAAAGGGTGGCATATCTTCAAGGACCACTCATGGGAGAGAAAGAGACTCCAAATGCAAGTTTTCGAAGTTCAAGGTTTCACATGCAATAAGTGGTGAGGCTTAGTTTTTAGCCAGGAATTTATCTCCACCTGACGCGGATCCAATAGAGATAATCCATTTTGGGGAGAAGGAAAAAGGTGATGAGGTGTTGAAGACATTTTTCAAAAACTAGAGGAATGCAAAGAAAAGGTGTTGAAAGGCGAGAAAGGAAAGGCAGAAGATAGTGGTTGGGGTGGAAATGTTGATAGGGGTGATCCCTAAAATGTTGGTTCAGATGATGATTAGGAGTTTCTATGGAAAAATAGTTTCTCCCACTTCCTTGATGAAATGGACCGATGATAACTAGCCGAAGGTGTTGGAGTATCGCTCGAGTTTCCACACCCTATCCTAGGGGTGGATTTGCTTTAAATTCTAAACAAGATTCATATCTGGAAGAAATTTTCAGTCAAGCTTGGGGATGGGCTCCTTTGGGCGTTGTTCTCAAATAATGGGCCATTAATTTCGACCCTTCTCAAGACCCTTTGGAACAAACCAAGGTTTAGGAAATTCTTCCCAACCTTCCTCTAGTTTTTTGGAAAAAGGAGGTTATGAAGTAGGTTGGAAACAAAATTGGTATGTTTTGTAGTTTCGAGTCGGACTCCGAAATAAAGATGGAAAGGAGGTGGGATTGGATTCAATTGGAGGTGGATCTTTGCGATGGATTACTGGATGAGATAGAGATCACGTGGGATGAATTCTCGTGGAATAAACAAATTGATTATTGGAGGGTGTCATTTATTTCTCATGGATATCATGAGGTTGGCCACCTTTAGGCATAGTGTCGTAGACTTCCATCTGAGTTATCTCCTTTCAATAAGTTATGGGAAAGAAACGTTACATCAGAAGATATTCGGAGTGAAACATAGGTGTCAAAGCGTGCATATTTTCGAAGTTGTTCCAAGTCCAAGAGTTTCATATTTTATTAAGTATATTATTTGGAGGTTTCAATGGATGTGAAGGTTGGTAAGGATTTAAGCCTGGTTCTTTCTTTTAGTGAAAATTCAAATGACAAGAAATATTTTTCTACAATTCCTGCGTGCACTTCTCCTATTTAAGGGGTGACATGTATCAAGTTCCTTGCATTTTATCCCTCTGTAAAGGATAGGAAGCTTCCTCAGGAAGAGGTCCCCTATCCTTCAATTTCCATGGGCCCTCCCTTCCCTTATTTTCACAGAGGTTGTGGCTTAGTGGAGGCACCGTGTCAGTATTCTTCCCTTCCCCCCTCTTATGATTCAACAACCACCTATTTTTCAAATCCATCATTAAAATATGATTACATTTTATAGTCCAATATTAACAAGGGAATACAAGAGACAATGGGGGGTTTTGGCTTTCGATGAGACCCTCCCCCATGTAGGGGGAGGTGGGAAGGAAGTATATTTTATATATATCCTAGTTACAAGTGAAGAAAGAAATAAAGAATGAAAATCAATCTACTATCATGTGGGCCCTTAGAGTGGGGATGGACCAAGAAAAGGTTACCAAATAGTTTTTCTCTCCTTCAATGTGTGTGAGGTTGGAGGTGCATAAAAAATACTAGCCCTAAAAAATGGGTAGTATACTATTTTAATCCAAGAAAATATATGTTCCGAGGATAAATCCGAGGCGTTGTTTAGGCCATGGTTAAGGGATTGGTATTTTTTTCTTCGGTTGACTCAAAATTTATCTTGGGGGCCTTCTTGTTGGCCCTCGAGCAAGTTTTGAGGAAACCTTGGTGAGGTTTGGATAATTTTTGGACTACGACAAGCTGGTCGAAGATGGAGCGCCCAGGTAGAGATGAGATCGTGGATATCACTTGTTTTGCGGGCTATGTAGACCCAGCAAGGGGTTCATTAGGGTTTTTGTAATGGGTTATGGGATGTCGGCCCATGGGTTCTCCCATGTTTAGGCCTTTTTGTTAGGAATTGTAAAAGTATAAATAAGTGTAAGAATGTATTGTAGAAAGCAAGCGATGTAAGAGCGAAGTATCTGAGTGCAAGTAGTTCTGAGTTGCTTTGTGAAACAAAATGTGTATGTAAGGCTTTGTGCTCGATAGAGAAGTTGTCTTTGTGCCTTGACCTAGTTTTGGGAAGGAGGATCTGGTGCTCAGTGCGTAGATCTCATGTCTGGTGCGAATATTTTCTCTATGGATTAGTGCACAAGAGCAACTAAATGTAAGAGATTGAATAATAATAAAGAAGACGAAGTAGTTGGTGGGCGTAACCCCACACTGGGGTGAACCACATACATATTGTGTCTTTGGTGTGATTTGTGTTGTGTTATCTATGTTATTTACTTTCTTAGTGCCTTGATTATTATGTATGTTAGATATATCTGATGTTGCTTACTGCTTTACTTGTGTTAAGGATGAATGGATGCTAGATCTAACTTATGGTGATATGTGTTAAGTGGTGGAAATGCTTAATCTTTGTTGTTACTGCGTCGATCAATATTAGGGTTTGTTTTGTGATGTTAATAAAGCTAATGAACTAATCCTTATCATTTTCTAAGTGTTAATAAAGTACTATGTGAAGTGTTGCTATCACAGATATGTGTCCCATATTGGTTACAGACACCTGCGTTCTATAACCCCCCCCCTGCCTCTACCCTGGGTGAGACATTACCTCCTTCACAGGTGTTGCCAAAATGGCTGGTAGTTAGGGTTTTGTTGGTGCACTGTTGAACCATTGAACCCTGGGTCTGCCCCTGTGCCAACAAATGGTTCCATTGTCGGGACCTGAAACTGTGATTGTTGGGAACTGTAGTAAAGAAAAGAGAATATTTGTGCATAGATTTGCTGCTGAAGTGCACAATACTCTACTTGACTTGCGAAGCTCTGTGCTAAGAAATAAATCTGATTTGAAGAGAAGAGGTAAGATCTTAAAAGAGGTAAAGCTTTGTGCTTTGATAAGACTAAGATAAGTGAAAAATTTTGTTTCGAAAGCATGAATTTAAGTATGTTTAATATATTTTTTCCTAGTCTGAAAGCTAGGGCGCAGTTGGAAGAAAGAGTTGATCTAAGTAAAGAAAATAGAAATGAAGAAAGATATGTTATTCCTATGCATAGAAAGATTTTGTGGACTAATAAATGGATGCAGGAACCTAGAAAGATTTGTTGTAGATTGTAGGTCTAGCACTTTGATCCTAGTGCACAGTATAGGAGAGGTTGGGGAACATACAAGAGAAAGAGAGGATTGACAATATGTTATAACTGCAGAAGACCGTGACATGTTGCTAAGGAATGCCCTGGTACAGGTCCTATTTGTCTTTGTTGTAAAATTCTTGGCCATGAGTTGAGGATCGTCCAAGGATGATTGCTAAAGTTGAAAGCATGAACATGAGACAAGGAAGCTGTGAAGGAAGTCAATAGACTAAGAGCATGCTAGAGAATCATAAAGAGAAATAATTAGAGAGAGTTCAAACTACATTAGTATAATTGAAAGAAATGATGAATGATCACAAAGATGTCAGTTTACCAGAGATCCTTAAAGTAAAACAATGCATAAGTGCAAGAATAGAAGACTTCGACATAGATTGTATCTTGGATGAAGAAACACAAGTAAATATTATGACAGAAGAAACTTGGGAAATTTTGGGAAAGCCTACTATGGTACCTTCATTGGGAAGGATAGGCTTGTTTAAAGGAAAGATGATAACCGTATGTGGAAGAGTTACTAATGTACCTATTATTGTTCATGGAACATCGAATGAAGAAGAATTTGAAGTTTTTAAGTTTGTGGAGAACAAAGCCCCTTTCCCACTTTTACTAGGTAAGACTTGGATTGAGAAAGATCATATCAGAAGGAAATCAGAGGAAGAAGCTATAGAAAAGAAAAAATAAGAACTAAGAAATATCATAGCTAGAAAAATAGATCGACTCATAGAAGAACGAGAGGATAAGACGAAGAAACATAACAAAGTAACATCGCAGGATGAAAAGAAAGAGAATTAGCTATCAAGGTTGAAAGAATACAAGAAGGATTGAAGGAAATATCTATGCAAGAAAAAAAAATACCCACCCAGGAAGTATTAACTTTAGACCCTTTGAGAGCACATCAACAGAGTGAAGTCACTACGCTAGGAGAAGATAGGAATAAGAATGGAAAGAGGATTCCAGAAATAGTTAGAGAGACTCAGATCACAGGAAATAAGGAGAGGAAGCTCAATAAAAAGAAAGCTAAGTTGGAAAAGATGCAAGAAGCTAAAGAGAACAGATGGAAGACTTCACAGACTAGAACCTCGTAGGAGACAGAACCGCGCAGAATGGGACTTCGCTCTGGCGAAGCTATATGACCGTTGGAGGCACCCCGCCCGTTAGAACGGCTAGGATACCCATTTATGGGAGGATGGACCGCTTTTGGGACATTGAGACCACACCATAACAGACAGATTCACATTGATGGAAGCATTCGTTCCTGTTGGAAGAATCTGTTACGGTGCCTCTCTTATTTAACCTATTGGATGTTGCGACGGGACCACTTTTTTCCACCCGTGATTAACTGAGACAAGAAGAGAATTGATTGTGTGTCTATCTATGCTATCAGAAGCTAGACCTCTCCATCCATTTATCTACCTCGCCTATTTCTTCGCCTACCTCGATCTGTTTGTTTAAAAGTGAGAATGGTGGGAGAACCTAGTCCATTAAAGAAGTCTGTCAAGGAGGTCCTCAAAATGATAATGGCCGACATAAATTTATTTGAAGGTGTACAAGAATCATCAACTAGGGGATTGCAGGCTTCCCCTTCGACTGGATGAAATTCTGGATCTGGTGATCTGGAAATGAAAAGCAGATCCCATCAATATTACTAGATTACATTCAAACTTTGGTTGGCTTGGTTAACCACGAGAAAATTCCACACGATTATGAGTACACTTTGTTCTCCACGTATATTCGGAAGGAAATATGCATAGTTAGGAGCCTGTTAGGATAGATCCCACCTTTGAATAACTGTGACTTTAATCTCAGAGACAGGAAGAACTATTCTATTCTTTCACCCCACCAATACTTGATGAAGACAACTGGGAAGAAGCCTCGCCTGGTCTCCCAACCATGGATTAAGGAGCTAGCGCAGTCCACTATGCTAAATGTGATGAAGATTCCCCATTTTCGCCACCACCAAGAGGTTAACGATTACGTTAAAATCCTCTTTCCGTGCTACCATGGTGGATACCTTTGGCTTGAACAGTGGATTACTGTGGATCCAACGTTGATCCACTTGATTACAGGATTAAGCATGCAGGGACCTGACCCTCAACAGTTTTATCTAGGGAAGGCTTCAGACCGCTCCCTGGCACAACACATCAATGAAGAATACGACGAAGTTGATAAAGGGAAGCGAGTCTACAAGGTAGCCTCTATACAAGATGGTGCAATGCGCCTCCCCTGCCAACTCATCGTTGGTAAGCTTGTCAGAAATAACCTCCCCACATAGGTCATGGGGTTCGTGGTGGACCTCGTAGTAAAATGTGTAGAGGGAATGCAGATGAATTGGGCAAGCTACCTCATCAATGAAATCAATAAATACTGTCGCGAATCTCAGGATTTGGGATACAAATTCCACTTCAGTTGGCTGATCGTTTTGATTTCATTTGGCACTTGGAAAATGCTTGAAGGAGACACCTTTCTAGAGATCAAACCATCAAAGCCATTGGTCACTAGGTTTTCTACCTTGTGGCACACCAATGACATGTCGAAACAATGGTAGTCAAACACTGTGTTTCCTGCCTATTATCAACAACTGAAGGTTTCCATTGAATCATTTCTGCGCATGACACTACACACCTTGCACCAGTAACGACCTTTTGTGAAGTTCCACATAGATCCACATTTCATATATATTACTGCGCATAGCGATGAGAGCAAGGAAGACTTACAATTGTACTATAAGATAACAGATGAAGACATGGAGTAGATAACAAAGGAGTGGCTGGAGGAGTTCCTTGTATCGGTCGATGATGGAGAACTCTTTGACACTGACATCATAGGAAGCCCCATGGTCACCCGGGTTGAGCATGTCAGACAGTCCAGTGGGATGAAGAAGAAGAAGAAAAGGGAGGAAATCCAGAATATACAAACTGATGAGGAGGACAACACCTCTCAATAAAATGGATCTGGCTCACTAGGAGGAGGAGACGAAGAAAACATACAAGGATGAGGGGATGAAGGAGAAAATCAAGGAGAAGGTGAAACTACACCACTAAAAGATCCCCCTACTAAAAAAATAACATCGTAGAAGAGGAATGTTTCTTCGCAGAAACCTTCAGTAAGAACGAAGACGCGTGCTAGTAGGCCCCATTTAGAGGCCACACTCACTGAGGATGATATCAGTTTGATCCATAGAGCTATGGAGGATACTTCCAAGGACATCTTGCAGAGATATGGCGCGAAGCAGGAGGAGCTATATGGAAGGATTGAGAAGGAACTAAAGGAAATACAACAAGCTATTCGTTTGGTCTGTGCAGTACCTACTGTGCCTTCCTCATCACAGATTATAGAATTGGGGGATGAACCAACCCAATTGAGAAGACTAGCATATGCAATAGAGGTTCGACTTCAAAGAATCTAGGAAGAAAAGGAGAAAGCTACAAAAGCCTTTAAACAAGAAAAATATGAAGTCTTAGAGAAATTACGCGTAGCGCAGTATTTTGTAACCACCTATTAAAACCAGAAAGAAGATTTTTAGGGGTTGATACAGGAGGACAAAGAGAATATACATAGAGAAAAGGAGCATTTTCTCATAGAGAAGACTATGGTTAAAGAAGAGGTAAATAAAGCATGTCGCTATGTGCCTGTCTTGGTACAGGAGGAACAAGAGTCGGTCGAGGATCAAGTAGTGAAGCTCGTTGAGACCATCTAGCAACTTCAAGTGAGGATAACAGAGTTGGAGGTCAAAGCAGTACATAGAACCCCATAGGAAGTGCATGACAAAAGGGAAGAAACCGCCAAGAACATAGTAATAAAGATAAGGGACCTCACCTCAGAGTGAAAACAATTGAGCGATAGAAGTGCACAGACTTATGAACGCCTCACAAAAGATCAAGAGCGAAGGAAGTTGGAAGCGAAGCTACAGGAGGTGCAACAAAAGGCATCCTCTATGAAGGCACAAATGAAGCTACTCACTGCAGTCGAGAGAATGAAAATATCATAGTAGCAGTGCACAGTCCAGCAATGTATTACAACCATCTAGGGCAGAGTAATGGAAGTCACGTAGAAGCTGCAACTAGTTCAGGATGAAGCCTGCAAGGTGTTTAAAGAAATTGAGGGACAGGGCTTTCAACTGGACCAAGTGATTGCAATAGTGTAACAACACTTAGAAGGTCTTGTTACAACATAGACAATCCAGGAGCTCGCTGAGGAGGAGGCTTAGTCAAAGAGGCAAGTCGAGGAAGCTCGAATGAAGCTCGAGGCTTTCGAAACAACATTGCCCAAACCTGAGTGAATTGGAACGAGTCACAGGTGAGTGTTGGGGGATTTTTGGACCTCGACCAAGTTTTGAGGAAACCTTGGTCAGGTTTGGATCACTTTTGGACTAATACATGTTGGTCAAAGATTCAGTTCCCAGGCAGAGATGAGATTGCGGATATCACTTGTTTTGCGGGCTATGTGGACCCAACAAGGGGTTCATTAGGGTTTTTGTAATGGGTTATGGGATGTCGGCCCATGGTTTCTCCCATGTTTAGGCCATTTTGTAAGGAATTGTAAAAGTATAAATAAGTGTAAGAATGTATTGTAGAAAGAAAGTGATGTAAGAGAGAAGTAACTAAGTGCAAGTAGTTATGAGTTTCTTTGTGCAACAAAATGTGTATGTAAGGCTTTGTGCTCGATAGAGAAGTTGGCTTTGTGCCTTGACCTAGATTTGGGATGGAGGATCTGGTGCTCAGTGTGTAGATTTCCTATCTGGTGTGAAGCTTGGCTCTGTGGCTTAGTGCATAGGAGAAAATGAATGTAAGAGATTGAAGAATAATAAAGAAGACGAAGCAATTGGTGGATGTAACCCCACACTGGGGTGAACCACGTATATATTGTGTCTTTGGTGTGCTTTCTGCTATGTTATCTATGTTATTTACTTGCTTAGTGCATTGATTATTATGTATGTTAAATATATATGATGTTTCTTAGTGCTTTACTTGTCTTAAGTATGAATTGATGCTAGATCTAACTTATGATGCTATGTGTAAGTGGTGGAAATGCTTAATATTTGTTTTTACTGTGCCAATCCATATTAGAGTTTGTTCTGCGATGTTAATAAAGCTAATGAACTAATTCTTATCATCTTCTAAGTGTTAATAGAGTACTCTGTGAATTTTACCTATCGCAGATCTATGTCCTAGCTTGGTTACATAAACCTATGTCCTGTAACCCCCCCTACCTCTACCTCGGGTGAGACTTCGCCTGGTTTGTAGGTGTTTTTGAAAGGGTCAGTAATTAGGGTTTCGTTTGTGCATTGTTGAAGCGTTGAACCTTGGGTCTTCCCCTGTGCCAACAAATGGTTCCATTGCCGAGACCTGAAACTGTGATTGCTAGGAACTGAAGTAAAGAAAAGAGAAGCTTTGTGCATAGATTTTTTGTTGATGTGCATAATACTCTACTTGAATTGCGAAGCTATGTGCTAAGAAAGAAATCAGATATGAAGAAAAGAGGTAAGATCTTAAAAGAGGTAAATCTTTGTGCTTTGATAAGAGTATGATAAGTGAAAATTTTTGTTTCTAAAGAATGAATTTAAGTATGTTTAATAGATTTTTTCATAGTATGAAATCTAGGGCGCAGTTGGAAGAAAGATTTGATCTAAGTAAATATAATATAAATGAATAAAGATATGTTATTTCGATGCATAGAAAGATTTTTTGGACTAATAAATGGATGCAGGAACCTAGAAAGAATTTTTGCAGATTGCAGGTCCAGCATTGTGATCCTAGTGCGCAGTACAGGAGAGGTTGGGGAACATACAAGAGAAAGAGAGGATTAGCACTATGTTATAACTGCAGAAGACCAGGACATCTTGCTAAGGAATTCCTTGGTACAGGTCCTATTTGTCTTTGCTGTAAAATTATTGGTCATGAGGTTGAGGATTGTCCAAGGATGATTGCTAAAGTTTAAAGCATGAACATGAGACAAGGAAACTATGAAGGAAGTCAAGAGACTAAGATCATGTTAGATAATAATAAAGAGAAAGAATCACAGAAAATTCAGACTATATTAGTACAATTGAAATAAATGATGAATGATGACAAAGATTTTAGTTTACTAGATATCCTGAAAGTAAAACAACGCATAAGTGCAAGAATATAAGACTTCGACATAGATTGTATCTTGGATGAAGAAACACAAGTAAATGTTATGACAAAAGAAACTTGGGAAATTTTGGGAAAGCCTATTGTGGTACCTTCATTGGGAAGGATAGGCTTTTTCAAAGGAAAGATGATAACACTATGTGGAAGAGTTACTAAGGTACCTATTATTGTTCATGGAACATCAACTAAAGAAGAATTTGAAGTTATTAAGTTTGTTGAGAACAATGCCCCTTTCCCAATTTTACTAGGTAAGACTTGGATTGAGAAAGATCATATCAGAAGGAAATCAGAGGAAGAAGCTACATAGAAGAAAAATCAATAAATAAGAGATTTCATAGCTAGAAAAATAGATCGACTCATAGAAGAACGAGAGGATAAGTCGAAGAAACAGAACAAAGTAACAACACATAAGGTATATAAAGTAAGAGAATTAGCTATCAAGGTTGAAAGAATACAAGAAGGATTGAAGGGCATATCTATGTAAGAAAAATGAATACCCACCCAGGAAGTGTTAACTTCAGACCCTTTGAGAGAACATCAGTAGTGTGAATTCACTATGCTAGGAGAAGATAAGAATAAGAATGGAAAGAGGATTCTAGAAAATGGTGGAGAGACTCAGATCACAGGAAATAAGGAAAGGAAGCTCAATAAAAATAAAGCTAAGTCGGAAAAGATGCAAGAAGCTACAGAGAACAGATGGAAGATTTTACAGACTGGAACCTCAGAGGTGATAGAACCGTGCAGAATGGGACTTCGCCCTGGAAAAGCTATATGACCATTGTAGTCGCCCCGACCATTAGAAAGACATTCTAGAATGACCAGGAAACACATTTATGGGTGGATGGACCTCTTTTGGGACATTGAGACCATGCCATAACAGACAGATTCACATTGATGGAACGATTCCAGCCCGTTGGAAGAATTCGTTACGGTTCCTCACTTATTTAACCCATCGGACGCTGCGCCAGGACCACTTTTTGCCACTCGTGATTAATTGAGCGAAGAAGAGAATTGATTGTTTGTTGAGTTATGCTATCAAAAGATAGACCTCACCATATGTTTATATACCCCACATGTCCATTCACCTACCCTGACCTGTCTGTTTAAAAGTGAGAATGGAGGGCGAACCTAGTCATTAGAAAAGTTTGTCGAGGAGGTCGTCAGGAATATAATGGCCGACAGACATATATATGAAGGTGTCTAAGCATCGTTGACCAGGGGACTGCAAGATTCCCCTTCGACTGGATAATGTTCTAGCCGTGTGTTGTCCCTCAACCAAGTTTCAGAGAACCTTGTTCGTGTTTGACCATTTTTGGGACTTCGACAGGATGGTCGAGGACAAAGCACCAGACGAAGCGAAGATCGTGGTATCTCGCCCCCTTTTGTGAGATTTTTGGGATTAGGGTTTATGTAATGAGTATGGGATGTTGGCCCATGGTTTTACCCATGTTTAGGCCCCATTTGCAATGTATAAATAGATATCTAGGTGATGTAAGAAAGAGGAGGAGATACCTAGTAGAATCGGCTTAGTGTGGAGCTAGAGGCTTTGTGCATACTATGTGTTAACACTTGCAGAGCTAAGTGTAAATGATTGTAAGAAGCTTATGTGTAGATTGTGTAGGAAGGCTTTGTATTGTGACCTAACTTGGGGAAGGAGGATCTGGCGAGGTGCACGCAGATCTCCTGTCCTATGTGGAGTTGGTTTTGTGGCTCTGTGCATGTAAGAGGATTGAAATAAGATAATAAAGAGAAGAAGAGTCGGTGGTCGTAGCCCCACACTGGGGGTGAACCAAAATATCATGTGTTATGGTGCTTTGTGCTATGTTGTTCATGTGGTTGTGATTGTTGGGAACTGAGGAAAAGAGAAAGCTCTGTGCATAGATCTGTTGTTGTAGTGTGCAATACTCTACTTGAATTGTGAAGCTCTATGCTAAGAATAAAAGTCCCATATGAATAAAAGAGGTAAGATCTTAAATATTTGTGCTCTGATAAAGGTAAGATAAGTGGAATTTTTTTTCTTCGAAAGAATGGATCTAGGTATAATTGATAGATTTCTTCCTAGTCTGAAAAACTAGGGCACAATTAGAAGAAAGAAGATATGATATGAATAGATATGATAAAAATAGTGAAATATATGTTATCCCTATGCATAGAATGAATTTTTGGAATAACAAGTGGATGCAGGATCCTAGAGAGAATTTTTTGCAGGTCCATCACTGTGATCCCAGTGCGCAGTACAGGAAAGGTTGGGGATTATTTAAGAGAAAGGGAGGATTAAATCTTTGTTATAGTTGCAGAAGACTGGGACATCTTGCTAAGGAATTCCCTGGTAGAAGTCCTATTTGCCTTTGTTGTAAAGCTATTAGACATGAAGTTTTAGATTTCCCTAGAATGATTGCTAAAGTTGAGAAGATGAACATGAGACAAGAAAACCATGAGGAAGGTCCAAAGACTAAGAATATGCCAAAGAACCAGAAAGAATCAGAGGCTATATTATTGCAGATGAAAGAAACAATGAATGATCACAAAGACATAAGTTTATCATAGATTTTAAAAGAGAAACAATGCATAGAAACAAGAATAGGAGACTTCTACATAGACTGTGTATTGGATGTAGAAACACAGGTGAACATTATGAAGAAAGTACTTGGGAAATCTTAGGAAATCCTTCTACGATTATTTCATTGGGAGGAATGGGATTGTTTAAAGGAAAGACGATAACCCTATGTGGAAGACTTTCCCATGTACCTATGAGTTATCATGGAACATCGACAGAAGAAAAATTTCAGGTCATTAAGTTTGCTGAGAAAAATTCTCCCTTTGCACTTTTGTTAGGAAAGAATTGGATCGAGGGAGATCAGATCTAAAGGAGAGAAGAAGAGGAAGATATAGAACAAAAAAAACAAGAATTAAGGTATTTCATGGCTAAGAGAATAGCGCTCTTAATAAAAGAACAAGAGGACATGTCGAAGCAACTGAGGGCCATAAACTTAGTTGTCGAAGTTGAAAGAACACAAGAATTCTTAACGAACCTATCCATGCAGAAGAGTAGAGAACCTACTCCAAAATCAATAAGAGAAGAAGTATTATCCTCAAATCTTGTGTAAGATCCTCAACTGTGCAAAGTTACTATGCTAAGAAAAGATAAGAACAATAATGGAAAGAGGATTCCAGAGACGCAGATCATAGGAAAGAAAGATAGAAATCTTAGTAAGAAGAAAGAAAAGACATAACAATTGTAGGAGGTTCCAGAGAGGACTTCGCAGAAGGAAGGCTTGTAGAACTTGAACCTCGCCGGAATAGAAGAACAACACTGACTGGAACTTTTCCACAATGAAGCAATATGACCGTTGGAGGCATCCTGATAGTTAGAATGACGCTCCAGAATGGCTAGAAACGTAGTTATCACTGGAACGTTTGCCATTGGACCGTTGAGAACGCACCATAACGGACATAATTGTATTGATTGAGACATTCCTCCCCGTTGGAGGATTCTGTTACGATGTTAGATATTCATCCCGTCGAATTTTTCACCGAGGACACTTTCACAAAATTGTGATTATCTGAGCCCACATAGAACTAATTGCTTTCACCTTGTGCTTGTTGTAACCTCACCATCCATTCTTCTACCTTGATTTTTTGTTCACCGACCCGAGATATCTGATCTCAAGCGTGCATGATGGGCGACCTTAGTGTAGTAGAGAAATGCATTGAAGAAATCCTAATAGACCTCATGGCTGAGAATGTGCTGTCAGTAGGAGTACAGGCCTCGTCGACGAGAGGAGTGCAAACATCCCCATCGACTGCACGTCGATATGGGCCCTCCTGAACTATGACAGAGAAGAGAAGCAAGCATCGTGACAACTTGGCAAACGAGAATCTCATCCCATCAATCATGCCCGACTATATCCTACCCCTGGATGGATCGATTAGTCGTGATAGAGTCCCGAGAAACTCTATCACTGCTTACCTCCCGAAGGGGATACACGTAGTTGGATTGCAATTAGGCCAGATTATGATGTTGAAGATCAGTGAATTCAACCTAGGAGACCACAATAACTATGGCATGCTCGCACCACAAAATTATTTGACAAAGACAACGGGGAAGAAGTCGAAGATAATCCCCCATCCATGGAATACAGACATCGCAAGGTCCACCATTATTAATGTGATGAAGATACCACACTTAGGCAGACATCAGGAGGTTAATGCGTGTGTAAACTCCTCCTGTCATTCTACCATGGTGGTTACCTATGGTTGGATCGACGTATCACCGTAGATCCGATGTTGATCCATTAGATCACTAGATTAAGCATGCAAGGACCAAATCCCCAATATTGTTACCCAGGGAAGGCTGCAGATCGCGCCCTGGCGCAATGCATAAAAGAAACCTACGATGATGTGGAGAAAGGGAAGCAGGGCTACAAGGTAGCCTCCATCCAGAATTGCACAATGCGCTTAGCTTTCTAGTTGATCACTGGTAATCTCGTCAGGAAGAATAGACCAACGTAGGTCACGGGGTTTTTTCTCGACCTCACAGAGAAATGCGTCGAAGGGATGCAAATGAAATGGGCGAGCTACCTCATCAACCAGCTCGAGAAAGATTTTCGCGAAGCTCGGGATGAGGGATACAAGTTCCATTTCAGTTGTCTATTGATTTTCATTGTCTTCGTTTCTTGGGAGATGTCGGAAGGAGCAACCTTCCCTAAAATTGAGTCATCCAAACCACTAGTTGCGAAGTTCACTACGCTCTGGTATTCGAGCGACATGGAAAAACAATGGCAGTCAAATGTGATATTCCACACCTATTATTTATAGCTAAAGAGTTCCATTGAATCTTTCCCTCGCATGACATCGAACACTCTACACAGGTTCAGGCCACTTGTGAAGTTCCGCACAGATAGTCACTTCATCCATATGACTGCGCATGGAGACGAACACAAAGAAGAGCTCCAGTCCTATTACAAACTCATAGAGGAGGACATGGAAGAAATAACCAAGGAATGGGTTGTAGAGTTCCTTGTACCAGTCAAACAGACAAAACTCTCTGACCCTGACCTCATCGTAATTCCTATAGTCACTCGCAAAGAATATGATGCACCTAGCAGCAGCAGGAAGAAAAAGAAGGAAGAGGTACAAGAATTGAGCAGCGCATCAAAGGAAACTACACCAGATTCAATTGAAGGAGGAGGAGGTGACAAAGTAAAAGAAGAAGAGGATGAAAGGGAAGAAAACAAACAAGAACATGGCAAAGTGACACCACCTAAGAATTCCATCATGGAGGCTGAGACATCCAAGAAAAGAAAGGGTTCCCTGAAGAAACCTTCATCATGAAAGAAGTAAAAAGACAATAAAACTCCATTTCATGCTATGCTCATAGTACATGATATTGACCTCATCATCGCCGCTGTATCAAATACCTCAGAGGGCATTTTGCAGCGAAGCGAAGCCAAACAGGAGACAATGTTTGATAAGATCAAAGTGGATCTCAAAGGGGTACAACAGGCTCTTTATTTGAGTCGCACAGTGTATACTGTGCCATTTTCAGTAGGGGACATAGAAGTAGGAGATGAGCCTGCCCAGCTACCCAGATTAGAAGACTCAACCAAGGCTCACCTTCATCGGGTCCAAGAGGAAAAGGAGTAGGCCACAGAGGCATTAAAGCAAGCAAAATAAGAAGCCATAGAGAAACGTCGGATTGCGCAGCAAGAGAAAGATGACTCCAGGCGAATTTTGCAGAGGATAAAGAACAGATCCAAGCACTCCACAGAAAGTGCGAGATCAAAGGGAAGAAACTTCTCGAAGTGCAGTTGAAATAATCAAGGCATTGGCCTTAGAATGAAAGAAATTAAGTAGTCAAAGTGCGCATACCTATGAGCGCCTTGCAGAGGACCCATAACTAAAGACATTGGAGTCACAACTCCAGGAGGCAAAGAAACAAGCAACGACAGTACAAGCATAGTTGAATCTATTGTGAGTAGTCGAGAGGATGAAAAGGTCCCATGAATAATGCATCGTTCAACAACAGGTCCATGCCATCCAGAGTAAAGTCATGGAAGTGAACCAGAGGCTATAGCCAGTGCAGGATGAAGCCTACACACTTTTTTAGGAGATTGAGGGACAAGGTGCATAGCTAGAACAATTAGTCACCACGGTGGAACAACGATTGGAATGACTAGTGACCAATAAAGTTATTTAGGAGTTCGTCGAGCAGGAGGCTTTGGCGATGTAGCAGGTTGAAGCAAGTCGAGGACTTGGAAGCAGAGTTTCCCAGATCAGAGTGACTCAGGATGAGTCACAAGTGAGTGTTGGGGGCCTGTTGGACCTCGACCAAGTTTTGGAGAACCTTGGTCGTGTTTGACCATTTTTGGGACTTCGACAGGCTGGTCGAAGATGAAGCACTAGACGAAGCGGAGATCGCGGGATCTCACCCCCTTTTGTGATCTTTTTGGGATTAGGGTTTCTGTAACGGGTATGGGATGTTGGCCCATGGTTTTACCCATGTTTAGGCCCCATTTGTAATGTATAAATAGATATCTAGACGATGTAAGAAAGAGGAGGAGAGACCTAGTAGAATCGACTTAGTGTGGAGCTAGAGGCTTTGTGCATAATATGTGTTCAAACTTGCAGAGCTAAGTGCAAGTGATTGTAATAAGCTTATGTACAGACTATGTAGGAAGGCTTTGTGCTATGACCTAACTCGAGGAAGGAGGATCTGGTGAGGTGCGTGAAGATCTCCTGTCCTATGTAGAGTTGGTTTTTTGGCTCTGGGCATGTAAGAGGATTGAGGAAGATAATAAAGAGAATAAGAGTTGGTGGGCGTAGCCCCACCCTGGGGGTGAACCACGTATATCCTGTGTTATGGTGCTTTGTGCTATACTATTCATGTGGTTGTGTATTTATTTTCTTAGTGCTTAGTCTGGATGAATATTTAATGCTTAGTGATAGGAATGAATGCTAGATCACATCTATTTCTATATTCTAAGTTCTTGGATGTACTAGATCTTGTCGAATACTACTTTGTTCTATAATTAAGGTTTTACCTGTGATGTGAATAAGGGTAAAAGACTAATGAAGTTTAATGGATAAGTGATCTGTTAAGCATTGTTATCACATATCTGTGTCCCAGATAGGTTAAAGACACTTGAGTCCTGCAACCCCCCCTACCTCTACCTCGGGTGAGACTTCATCTGCTTCACAGGTGTTTTCGAAAGGGCCAGTAGTTAGGGTTTTGTTGGTGTGTTGTTGAAGCGTTGAACCCTGGGTCTGCCCCTGTGCCAACACCATATCAACCCTGCGACTGAGCAATGAATTAAGCATCATGGCGATCTGGCTAATGCAAAGTAGATCCTGTCGATATTACCAGATTACATTCAACCTTTGGCTAGCATGGTTAACCATGATAGAATTCCACGTGATTATGAGTACACTTTGTTCACCATGTATATTTCGAAGGGAAAAAATGTAGTCGGGAGCTAGTTGGGACAGATCCTGCTGCTAAAGAAAAATGAATTCAATCTTAGAGATAGGAATAACTATGCTATGCTCACACCCCACCGATACTTGACGAAGACAACTGGGAAGAAGCCTCACCTGGTCTCCCAGCCATGGATTAAGGAGCTGGCACAGTCCACTATGCTAAATGTGATGAAGATTCCCCATTTTGGCCACCACCAGGAGGTTAACACTTGCGTTAAAATCCTCTTGTTGTGATACCATGGTGGATACATGTGGCTCGATCGACGGATTACCATGGATCTGACACTGATCCACTTGATTACAGGATTAATCATGCAGAGACCTGACCCTCAGTAGTTTTATCTAGGGAAGGCCTCTAACCGCTCCCTGGCACAACACATCAAAGAAGCATACGACTAATTTGAAAAAGGAAAGAGAGGATATAAGGTAGCCTCTATATAGGATGGTGCAGTGCGCCTCTCCTGCCAACTCATCACTGGTAATCTCATAAGAATGAATCGCCCCACATAGGTCACCGTGTTCGTGGTGGACCTCGCAGGAAAATGTGTGGAGGGAATGCATATGAATTGGGAGAGATACCTCATCAATGAACTTGAGAAAGACTATCGGGAAGCTCAGGATTTGGGATACGAATTCCACTTCAGCTGGCTGATTGTTTTGATCGCAGTTTTCGCTTGGAAAATGCCTGAAGGAGCCACCTTTCCGGAGATCGAACCATCATAGCTTTTGGCCGCTAGGTTTTCTAGATTTTGGTATACCAACAACATGTCAAAGCAATGGCAGTCAAATGCTATGCTTCATGCCTATTATCAGCAATTAAATGTTTCCATTGAATCATTTCCGTGCATGACAGTGCACACCTTGCACCAGTACCGTCCTTTTGTGAAGTTTCACATAGATCCAGATTTCATATATATTAATGCACACGGAGATGAGAGCAAGGAAGAGTTACAATCGTACTATAAGATAGCATATGAAGACATGGAGCAGATCACAAAGGAGTGGTCGGAGGAGTTCCTTGTACTGATCGATGATGCAAAACTCTCTGAAACTGACACCCTAGGAATCCCCGTGGTCACTCGAGTTGAACATGTCATACAATATAGTGGGACAAAAAAGAAGAAGAAAAAGGAGGAAATCCATAATATAGGGACTGATGAGGAGGACAACGCCTCTGAAGAAAATGTATCTAGATCGCTAGGAGGAGGAGATGAAGCAAACGTACAAGGAGGAGGGGATGAAGGAGAAAAGAAAGGAGAAGGCGAAGTTGCACCACCGAAAGATCCCCCCACTGAAACAATAACATTGCAGAAGAGGAAGGTTTCTCCGCATAAACCTTTAGCAAGAAAGAATACTTGCGCAAGTAGGCCCCAGTTAGAGGCAATGCTCACAGAGGACGATGCCATCTTGATCCGTGGATCTATGGAGGAGGATTCTGAGGACATCTTGCAGAGATATGGCATGAAGCAGGAGGATCTCTATGGAAGGATCAAGAAGGAACTAAAGGAAATACAACAAGCTATTTGTTTGGTCTGTGCAGTACCTACTGCACCTTCCTTACCACAGATTGAAGAATTGGGGGATGAACTAACCCAATTAATAAGACTAGCATATGCGACAGAGGTTCGACTTCAAAGAATCTAGGAAGAAAAGGAGAAGGCTACAAAAGTCTTGAAACAAGAAAAAGATGAATTCTTAAAGAAATTACGCATAGTGCGGTACTGTGTAACCACCTATGAAAATGAGAAAGAAGAGTTTCAAGCGATGATACATGAGGACAAAGCGAAGCTACATAGAGAAAAGGAGAAGTTGCTGGTAGAGAAGACTATGGTTAAATATGAGGTAAATAAAGCATGTCGCTATGTACCTATCTTGGCATAGGAGGAATAGGAGTTAGTCGAGGCTCAAGTAGTGAAAATTGTTGAGACCATCCAGCAGCTTCAAGTGAGGATAACAGAGTTGGAGGTCCAAGCAGTACCAAGCACCCCACAGGAAGTGCACGATCAAACTGAAGGAACTTCCAAGAAAACAGTAATAAAGATAAGGGCCCTCACCTCAGAGTGCAAATAGTTGAGCGATAGAAGTGCGTAGACTTATTAACACCTCACAAAATATCCAAATCTAAGGAAGTTGGAAGTGTAGCTACAAGAGGCGCAACATCAAGCATCCTTCGTGCACGCACAAATGAAGCTACTCACTGCAGTTGAGAGAATGAAAATATCACAGGAGAAGTGCACAGTCCAACAATAGTCTACTGCCATCCAGGGAAGAGTAATGGAAGTAACACAAAAATTGAAGGATGAAGCCTGCAAGGTGTTTGAAGGATGAAGGATGAAGCCTTCAAGGTGTTTGAAGAAATTGAGGGACATGGCTTGCAACTGGACCAAGTGGTTGCAACAGTGGAACAAGGCCAAGAAGTTCATGATACAACGTAGAAAATCCAGGAGCTCGTTGAGTAGGAGGCTTAGGTGAAGCAGCAAGTCGAGGTAGATCAAGTGAAGCTTGAGGCCTTTGAAGAAACATTTCCCAGACCTGAGTGACTTGGGATGAGTCACAGGTGAGTGTTGGGGGCCTGTTGGCCCTCAACCAAGTTTTGAGGAAACCTTGGTCAGGTTTGGATCACTTTTGGACTACGAAAGGTTGGTCAAAGATGGAGCGCCCAGGTAGAGCTAAGATCAAGGATCTCACTTGTTTTTCGGGCTATGTGGACCCAACAAGAGGTTCATTAGGGATTTTGTAATGGGTTATGGGATGTAGACCCATGGTTTCTCCCATGTTTAGGAATTTTTGTAAGGAATTGTAAAAGTATAAATAAGTGTAAGAATGTATTGTAGAAATCAAGTGATGTAAGAGCAAAGTAGCTAAGTGAAAGTAGTTATGAGTTTCTTTGTGCAACAAAATGTGTATGTAAGGCTCTATGCTCGATAGAGAAGTTGGCTTTGTGCCTTGACCTAGTTTTGGGAAGGTGGATATGGTGTTCAATGCATAGATCTCCTGTCTGGTGCGAAGCTTGGCTTTGTGGCTTAGTGCACAAGATCAAGTGAATGTAAGAGATTGAAGAATAATAAAGAAGATAAAGCAGTTAGTGGATGTAACCCCACACTAGGGTGAACCACGTACATCTTGTGTCTTTGGTGTGCTTTGTGTTGTGTTATCTATGTTATTTACTTTCTTAGTGCCTTGATTATTATGTATTTTACGTAGATCTGGTGTTTCTTAGTTCTTTACTTGCGTTAAGGATGAATGGATGCTAGATATAACTTATGATGCTATGTGATAAGTGGCGGAAATGTTTAATCTTTTTTTTTACTACACCGATCCATATTAGGGTTTGTTTTACGATGTTAAGAAAGCTAATGAACTAATGCTTATCATATTCTAAGTGTTAATATAGTACTCTACGAAGTGTTGCTATCACATATCTATGTCCCAGCTTGGTTACAAACACTTGCGTCCTGTAACCCCCCTTGCCTCTACCTCGGGTGAGACTTCTCTTGCTTCGCAGGTGTTTCCGAAAGGGCCTATAGTTAGAGTTTTGTTTGAGCATTGTTGAAGCGTTGAACCCTGGGTCTGCCCCTGTGCCAGGACTTCTCATTGCAAGGATTTCATGTTTAAATGCCTTATTCTCTTCTCAAATTACTTCTGGGATTATGGTAGCAATGGAAGATCGAAACCTCAACTCATATTTTAGGGTGGTCATTGTTTATGGTCCATATGTAGACAAAATTCCTTTTTGGGAGGGTCTGAACTCATTGGGGGTTATAGTGGCCCCAAATGTTACCCTGGGGGGCGATTTAAATTTTATACTCTCGATTTGGAAAGTGGAGGGTGTTCATCCTCGCAAAGATGCTTAGGAATATTTTATTTTCCCATTGGATTTCTATAAATCATATCGTTTATTTGGAACCTCCAAATATTTCTTAAAACTGGTGGAATGGAAGGAAAGGGGAAAAATTGTTGGCAAAGAATCCAGATAGATTCCTCATTTTATAGGATTTACTTTTAAATCATAACATCCCCAGTTTTAGTCTCCACAAATTATAATGCAATTGTATAAATGTGATTTAATCTAGTGATCTAGTATGTTTGGGGCAAAGAGCCTGTATGGATTAATATGGTTGAGGGCCAAACTATGTAAATGGTACATTGAAATGATTAATGAAATAATAATCATTGGCTTCAATATGATAGGGATGAGAATGATGGGGGGCTATGATTCCACAATAGAGAGGGGTCCAAGGGGGATTTTATTCATGGGTATTAATCCAACCCACTTTCCTAAAATTATTATCATTTTGTATAACCTTCTATTTTGTTGTTGAGTGTTCCCAAGACCAAATTTTAAACCCATGTAAGAGTGTGGGTGTGAGGAGTCCCATCCCATATTTATTGGGAGCATGGGTATGAAGTACAATAAACATTGGGTAGAGTAAGAAGTCAACTCGCTTGAGGAAAAGGAAATTCGTATGGCTAAGGAGGGAAATTTGTACATGCATATTTCGGGTAGAAAGAGAGGAGTTGAGTGATAGGAAGAGAACCAACCATGATGTGCTTGAATACAACCATTTTTTGGTTGTGTTTTATGTTGTAAATGAGGCTGGTGTGCCTATGAAAACAGGTTATAAGCTTGTAGTTCATTTTTCTTTTGAGGAAATGTTTCAAGATCCTTGTGAAGGATGTTGTGAGAAATCCTAAAGAATATAAGAGTTCCTAAAGTCCCTAACTAAAATATTCTTTTCCAACTGAGTGTTTAAATTCCTACTACGACACCTAGGTATCTTGTTATCTAGTGATTTCCTTATTGTAAATCAAATTAGCATCTCAAAAAACAACATACACTTGATGGAATTATTCAACTCAAATAAATATAGTGGAAGCAATACTAGAAACCAAACTCTCAAGCACAATACATAAAGCCATCATGCCCATCAAATAGGATTATCATTCAAATAACTTCAAATATTATAAGGGCTCCCATACTTTGGATAATGGCCCATAGATAAATACATAAAACTGTAAACAATACCTTCAAAATTAGAATTTCACATTTCCCGAGATGTATGTATCTTTTCGTAAGAAAACCCGCATGTATACACACCTATCTCCACTGAGACCCATGTACACATGCTCAAAGAATGTACATAATGATCTATGGTATGAACCTACTATTTTGTCTCCAATCAGTTGAAACCCACTTGCAACTACCTTTGTCCTATGTTTGCCTTGACCTAATCTCTAGATGGAATTCCTTCTCCACCTATCCAAGATCTCCTTGAATCAAAGTCTTTTGTGGTTCAAATATCTTTGTATTAACCATATCTTTTCCTTCACCCTAGAATTTCTTTTATAATATTGAGCTATTACCTAACCCTAATCTCCAAAGTGTTTGACGATTGAGATTACTTCTCACCTCACTTGAGATCAATGGCTATTATTTAATTCACTAATGCTAATTAAATAATTTATTTAAATAAAAATCAACTCTCTAATAAAAACACTTTACTTTATTAATTATTTTAATTAAATTAAAGCATAAATGCAGAAGGATTTGGATGACTTCCACACATCTAGACACTTAAACCTATGAGAAAATACATGTTCGATGCTACAAACATCAACACTCCCTCTTAGCGAGGAAGGTATTCTACACCACTCCAATTTTATCTCTAAAGAACACAAACTTCCCTTTCACCAAGGGTATATTCAAAATATCTGCAACCTTCTCATCTATGGAAATATACTGAAGCTTCACTTCTTCCTTCTAGATCCTACCTCAAATGAAGTGGTATCTAATCTCTATATGCTTGGACATCATGAAATACTACTTTCTCTGAGATTTTGATACAACTATGATGCAGTATATCACCGTAGGCTCCAACGCCTGATCAAATAAACCTATAAGAAATTTGCAAATCCAAATGGATTCAAAAATATCCATACTCACTGCCATATAATCTGCCTCTTCTAAACTAATTGCTACATAAGTTTTATTCCTGTTGAACCATGTAATCACTGCTAATCGTGAGTTGAAGCAACACTCCAAGGTGATCTTTATGTCTGCTACACTCCTTTCCCAATCTGAGTCTATTTATCCCTGCAAATCCACTCTATATCCTCCAAGATTGATCTATATCCTCCAAGATACCTCAATCCATACTCCACTGCACCTCTCAAGTACCTGAGCACATGATTCACTACTATCCAATGCACTTGCCTCAGCGCCACCATGAACCGAATCAAGGTGTTTACAACAAAAAATATATTTGGCTTCGTATTACCAAATACATCAAGGACACTATTAGCTTCCTATATATCATGGGATCCACAAAATCTGAATCTGAACTGACAACCTCCTTCAAATTGGTAACCATAGGTGTATCCATTAGTTTATAGTCCTCCATTCTGAATCTCCTCAAGATCTCAACTTTATACTTCCCTTGACCAAGAAAGATCTCTCTCTATACCTTTCATACCTCTAAACCCAAGAATTAATTCATCAAGACAATATCCTTCATCTTGAAATCAATAGACAAATATTATTTTCACCATACAATAAAATCCTCTGCACCTGTGAGAAACAAATCAACCACATACAAAACCAAGATGAGTGGATCCACCCCCACATGTATGAAGTACAAGTTAGGATCCGCCTCACTCTTGGTAAAACCCAAACTCTACAAGTATCTGTCAATCCTGGAATACCATGCTCTGGGTGTCTATTTGAGTTTTCACAAGGATTTCATATGCCTAAACACATGAGACTCCCTCCCATCTACCTAAAATCCCTAAGGTTTCTCTATATATACTTCCTCCTGAATGATCTTGTTGAGGAAAGCTATCCTCACATCCATCTGATGAATCCTCCACCTCATAACTAAAGCAATATAAATAATAGCTCAAATATAAGCATTCCCGATGAGTGGAGTAAATGTATCCTCATAGTCTACTCCCTCTTTTTGGGAGAACTCTCTTTCCATGAACCTCACCTTGAACTTATTTATTCTACCATCTATAACACGCTTGATCTTGTATAGCCACCTGGAAATCAAAACTAACTTCCCCTCTAGTATTGGCACTTGTCCCAAACATCATTCCTCATAATAGAGGTGTACTCCTCTACCATGGCATCCTACCATTCCCGTTGATCTGCTGCTTCCTCAAAATGGTAAGGCTCAACATAAATGATGCTACTAATAAGTGCCATATAGTTTGAAATTTTTTTCAGAGGTTGTTTTTCTCTGATCACACTCCTAGGAGCCTCACTAGCATCCCTCAATGTCTTTAATATCCACCTGGGTATCCTCCTTCTCCCCACTTGAAGTATGAACTACTGATTGTTTCTCACCCTTTGGATCCTAATGCCCCTCATACTCTATCAATGTCGATGACTCTTGAGATATCCTAGATTCCAATTTCTTCGTGAACTTAACATATCTTCTCACAACTATCTTCCTCTGTGCTGGTATAAAGATCCGATAAGCCTTTGAGGTCTTGTTGTACTCCAAAAATATACCCTTCTTTCCTAAAGGATCCATATTTGTCCTCTTATCCACAAACACATGGATGTAGACTCAAAAACCAAAGATCCTCAAATGTCCTATCTCTGGCTTCACTCTTGAAAAGGCATTCTCCATAGTCTTGTCCCCCAATATCCTTTGAGGACTCCTGTTTTTCACATATAATATCGTGTTAGATGCCTCTCCCCAAAGAAACATAGTAAACTCTCGGTCATGTATCGTAGCTCTGACAAAACTGAGGATGGACCAATTCTTTCTCTTTGTAACCCACTTTTGCTGAGGGTTGTATGATACTATCAACTCCCTCTTGATCGCTAAATCCTTGCAATAATTCTTGAAGTCATTGGAGGTGTATTCTCCCCCATTATTTGACCTCAATACCTTGATGTTATTCCCCATATAGTTATCCACATGAGATATACACTCCTGAACCTCACTGAAGACCTCATCCTTAGTCTTCATAAACAAGATACAGGTTTTCCTAGAAAAGTGATCAGTCAATGTCACACAATATGAAGCTCCCTATAATGATTCTAATGAAATAATACCTCTCACATATGAATGTATAATATCCAAGATCCCCTTGGACCTACTCTCGCTTCTTGGAAAAGAATAATTGGCATTTTGTCCAAGTGCACACCCTCTGCACACTCCCTACTGCTCAATACTAAACTATGGAAGAGCTACAACAATCCCTATCATAATCGACAATTCCCTGTAGTGTAGGTGTCTCAACCTTATGTGTCATATCTCACATATGTTGTCTTTTTCATGTACCAAATCCTAAACACGCTTGCCATGTAACCTGTATAAAGTTCTCTCTCTAACCCCAATTACCATCGTTGTGTTTGGGATAGATTTCTCTAGATGTACGAGTAATTTCCCTCTTTAAATTGTAATGAAAAAACCCTTGTCCTCCATAGATGATACTGAGAGAATGTTAGGGTCCTAACCCGCACATAGGTAGATCAATATATTCGGATGTAATAAAGGTCAATATTAATAAGGCCTTTCAATAAAATAGAATAAGGCGGATGTAAGAAGACCTAATAGAAGCTTCCACTTCTAGAAGGATCTTACTCTAGATGCTTCTCTTGATAGACATATTTAGTATAAATAAGGGTAGAGGGTATGAAAACCCTAGCTTGGAGATTATTGTAACAGAGCGTTGCTCGACTGGAGGTTGCCCCCTCGAAGAGGCCCGTGAACATTTCTTTCTGAATCAAAGTGTTATTTCTGTTGTTGTTCTTATATCATTTTTGTGTTATTGTGGAGATTATGTTGGTTATATTACTGTTATTCTGCCATTTCTAGCATTTTATTTATGTTCTGCATACTTTTTATATCTGGTATATTACAAGTGGTATTAGAGCACTTTCCTTGGTAGAAATTGTGGGAATTTTTTTTTCCAGGGTAGAGACGTATTCCGACATCTTTAAGCCATAAAGATCTATCGTTACACGCATAAACCTACGGTTGAGGGATTCATACATGCAAGAAATACAAGTGGTTCTTAAGTGCACATATGTTGGCCACCCTTGTAACCCCTGTTGGTACCCCTTCGAGTGGTAGCGCATCAGACAACACCTGTGTACGGATCGACCTAGATTTCCTGAAGCCCTCTTTAGATAAACCGATCGACTGCCGATAGTTCCACCGAGAACAACACTCGGGAAGATACTCTCTAGTACCTGGGTAGTCGGGTAGTATGGCTAAGGGTATGGTATATCCTCCTTAGTTAGTTCCCTGAGATATTGGACCGAGTACTATTGTTGGACCTCGCACGTATATCAGAGAGCTATAGCACAGGGAAAACCCTTGTTTGTAGAACCCTTGAATACCTAACCTTTGGGGGACAGAAACATAAACAAATTAAAACAAACAAGATCTATTGTCGCTCAACTATGTTCGGGTTGCCAAGTAAATACACATTTATTTCTGGTTAATCATTTGGGGATTTCATCGCTGCAGTATTCTTCAGACTAGAGTATAACTCCGCAGGTGTAAAAAAAAAAAGTCTGGAAATTTTTTCACCATTATTTGAGACCTATTCCATTGGATTCATCTCTTCGCCCTTATCACATTCATCCATATCATTTTTTGGAAATTTTTTTTACCCCACCCACCCCTTTTCAGTTCATGCATCCTCATGGCCCACATCCTTAGCCAAGACCTGGAAGATCACTTCAACACCTTGCAATCTGGTTTCCTCGAGACCCAAAAATAAGTGAAACAACTCAGTGCTACTGTTGCCTCCATCTATTCATCCATCAATACAACCATAAATACAACCATGCAGTCCTCAATGGAGGAAGTCAAACAAGAAATGACCACCCAGCTTGAATCTGTCTTTGCATCACTCTGCACCAAACTAAATATCCCTACAGATGACCCTTTCTCTGATGCACCTCTAAAGACTGAAGGTGAACATTCCTCCCATTCCCATACCTTTCATCCCCATCACTTTCAACGTGACCTACGCCTTCCGCGGGTGGATGTGACCAAATTTGATGGCTCGAACTGCACTGGTTGGGTCACCCAAATGGAACATTATTTCTCTTTATACGACATTACATATGACTTGGCCAAACTTCGATATGGTGTTCTCCATCTAGATCAAGAACGTTGGCAATGGTGGCAATGGAGAAAGAATTCTCGTCAAGGGTATATTGCTTGGACCCAATTTGTGACTGAGCTTTATGAACGCTTTGACACTGAAACCAACCATTTGGGCCGTTTGACAAAGTTGAAACAAGAAGGAACAGTAGAACACTTCATAGTTGCCTTTGAGCGCCTGGATTTTTGAACAAAGGGCATGACTGATGCTTTCTTTCAAGAGTGTTTTATTAGTGGCATCAAGGAGGAGATTCAGGCCCATGTCCTCATGGCTCGACCTGTGAGTTGGGTGGAGGCTACTAAAAAATATAAAGAATAACAATAGGTTGTATCCTCTCAAAACCATAAACCCCCCTTTATCCCTCGCCCTAAACCCATAAATCCCACTACTCCCTCCGCCCCATTAAAGATCCAAAAATTGACTAGGGCTGAAATGGTTGAACGTCAACTCAAAGGCCTTTGTTATAGTTGTGATGACAAATATTTCCTGGGCCACAAGTGTAAGGAACAAAATCCCTTTATGGCCATCTCTGAGGATATTTCGGAAGAGGATGTTGAAACTCCCCTTGTGCCTGAGTCACCTGAAATCACTGACATCACCCCTCCCTTAGACCCTCCCGAAGTGGAACTGATCATTTCCCTCAATGCTCTCACTAGCTTCTCCACCCCCCAATCCCTCAAGTTAATTAGTTACATCAAGCATCAGAAGGTCATCATTTTGGTTGATAGTGGAAGCACCCATAATTTTATTCATCGTCGCGTTGCCCAAGAAACTCATTGCTACATCCATGCTGTCAACAATTTCCAAATCATGATTGCCAATGGTGGTTCCATGAAATGTGGAGGGAGCTGTGAAAATGTGCATCTCCAAATCGGTGAATACCACCTAAAATCCCATATGTTTGCTATCGACATGGGCGGTTGTGACATTGTGTTGGGTGCAAACTGGCTAAGGATTTTGGGTCCCATTCTCATGGATTTTAAGGAATTAACCATGCAATTCGACTAGGAAGGCCACCAATATAAATTCCAAGGCATCACTGCTGGTTCAACTGAGGTCATTAGTTCCCATCGCTTGGAAAAGATGCTCAAAAAAGGTCATTCTAGTGTCATTGCCCAACTCCATGCCATACAAGCAACAAAGACACCCCCGATGTCTGAAGACCTCCAAGCCCTCCTTTCTAAACACCAAATGGTATTTTCCACTCCCCAAGGACTCCCTCCTTCCCGCGGTGTTCATGATCATTCCATTCCCCTTGTACCCAGAAGCCTTCCTCCCAATATCTATCCATATCGCCACCCCTTTTCACA
>SNQJ01S0021159.1:266838-277382 GCA_010110895.2 Picea sitchensis | reverse complement strand
TAAATACCTTCCGCAACTAGCATAATATCAACAAGCAACCGGTTTTGATCTACCTTATTTAGAGGTTATTAACATAGATGACCTAGAACCTATTGAACTTGAAGATATGCATTCATCAGATTTATTTTTCAACAAGAAAATGAAGGCTATCATACGAAGGGAATCTCGACAGAAGGAGGGAGGAACTAACAAAAAGCATAGAATGATATATGATGGACACAGATAGAGTGACCTTGAATTCGCAAAAGAAGTTGGAGATTCATTGGGAGCCTTTTCAACTGCCAAACCATGGTTAGTGGATAATCTCAGAAAGCAGTTGGACCAAAATAATCTTCTGATTGAACAATTGCATAATGATATGCAACAGATGGAAGCGACTGCTAGAGATAAAATCAATTTTGATATGGATCAAATCAGACAAGGTTTTGAGCAATAGATCAAGAAGTTAGAAGACAAATTGAAAGTAAGTGTTAAAAATCAACACTTGACTAATAAGATGATTTCTCTGCGAGATATGTTAATAGAACAATTGTAGACTCGAATAACCTCATTCGAGAACACAAGAATGGACATTTCTGCCTTCAAGAAACAAGCATCAGAGGTAAATGAAAAATTGCAAGTTGCCCAATAGGATTTGTATGAAAATATGGATATTATTCAAAAACATTATCAAGCAATATATAATTCTATGAAGAATATCTATGAAAAGGAGAGGGAATCCTTTACGGCCAGATCCAAATTCCAAGAATTCATAGTTTGGAGGCAAAATCTTAATGTACTCGGAATTACTCCTTTTTCACAATTTCAGCAAGTAACTGGAGAAATGGCTTTAAAGGTCTGGGAAATTAATCTTGAAGAAAGTAAAAGGCTATTTAGAGAGACAAAAGAGGCTTGTCTTAATGCTCTTTCAGTTGTAGATTTGGAAATGGTAGAAATTGATGTCAGTGGTATTCATGATACACTTGGACAAATTGAGATCGAAAAGAACAAAGAAAGTCTAAAGAAAAATAGAGAAAATGTACAAAATAATATACTTCAGGTAAATCATGTTGATTTATGAATAGTAAATGAGCTGCTAGTGAAACCCAGTTTACAACAACAGATCACACAACAGGCAGTTGCTAAATTTCAAGAAAAATTACCATTGGTGCATAGAAAGGTTTTCTCATTTGAGCTAGATGCAAATGTCGAACCTTCCAAGTTCATTGTTGCATTAATAGAACTACATGCACAATTCAAGGATCATAAAAAACCAAGTGCATCCACTAGAAAATAGAAGGTGAAGGAGTTGCTAGCAATGCAAAAGAAATCTCAACGAATGCCTACAAATCTTTGTTATATCTTTTAGTTTAAATTCTATTCTATTTTGAGAATTGAGAAAGTGGAACGTCTAACCACTTTTGGTTAAGACAATTTTTGTATAAATAAACAGAAGAAAGATCTATTCCAGGCTTCTTTTGACCGAATGTAAAAGATAACCTTCTTTATGCCAATTTGAAAGAGAAGACAAACATTCTATGTTTCATTTTGTTGAGTTATGCATTTTCTGTGTATTGTCATTTCACAATTCTTATTTTCTTCATTTTATGATTCTTAAAGATTGAAAGACTACAAATTAGTAATACATCAACTATGCTCCATTTAATCAGAAGTTTGTTCAGCTACAATTTTTCTTGTGTTTATACGATGACTAAAACAAGACATGTATCTGTGTGAATTTCCTTATTTAAAATTCATCTTTAAAAGATTCATTCGACATCATTCTTCTATTGCGGATAAGGTAAGATTTATCAGTATTGGATACCTTACTTTATTTTTACAGTTTTTGTTATTCGATTCTATTTTCCATATATTGAATATCTATAAATACTCAAAGAAAGAAATAATGCCTCCGTATTTTCTAATCGTTAAACTCATTGAATTTTCATCTAAAAACTGAAGGTAGAAAATCACTACAAAAGAATTCTCTTAAATTTTTTGATGTCTGACATTATTCTGTGAGCCTAGAGTAAATCTCAGGAACAAAATGAGTGAACAAAGAGGAACTAACTGAAACTATGAACAATACAAAATTGACTACTATAAGGCTAAGAATATTATAGCTAAACATATGAACATAGAAGCACTTAGAAGCACTTGGAGAAGAGGTGCTCAGATCACCTAGAGGAAGACGAATAGTAACTTAGAGAAGAACAACATCTTGCGCCAGAAGAATAGGCTTGGTTTGTTGAGGGACTTGTTGTGCATTCAGGGCCATGAGTGTAGAGATTCTTTGATCCATAAGTTCCATGCGGAATTGGAGGTCTGCCATTGTATTGCGGAGCTCAAAGATAAGACACTGCAAAATGTTTAGGGACCAATTAAAGTTATTCCACTTTCAGACCGAGATCTAGCTACACCAAGGGTCATCTTGAAGACACAACTTCCTTGCTACTAATACTTTGACCCAACGAAATGGATATTCGAGTTCTTGGGGGAGAGACAATCATGGGGCCAAATACCAAAGAGCGATCAACTGCATCAAACCATTCGATATGGAAACCCCATTTAGATGAATCCCTTGGCTGTCGGTTATCCAATTTGGCACTTGGATTATCAACATGAGAGGATTTCCTTGTGTGTGGAGCTCAAGAGCTACCACTTCTGCGAGAGCTCGATCACTCTCACCGACACATCATCATGAGAGACTGAAGACATATCACAATAACCTTGCAAATGGAAATATTCCCAAACCAGAGCTTTTTGAGATTAAAATGAATATAGACCATCTGAACCCTTTCACTATCACCATTAATGAACAATGTAAATTCCCTTGTGATTCCATAGATTGTTGTGGGGATGTTAGTGGTTTCGATTTTAAGTTGATGGTACTTTGGACACACTCTCCCTGTGTCATCCATATGGAAACAACAACACACAGGTACCTTGTCATTAATACTGAAACCAAAGTGGAGGCCAAACGTATGAGGGAGAGGAGGAACAATCGACTTTTGAACTTAGACAAGATCACATGCCTCCATGTGGTGAGTCTCCTGATTGTGTCTTAATTTTTATCATATCCAACTAACACCCTTTTATGGCACAATTTATAGGTTGGGAAATCCTGACCCAACCAAGGAACAAGTGCTATAACTTTGAGAATCCTACACCCAATGTCACCTCGATGTAGGTCCCGTACTTCAAGGGTGACTAGGTCACTCTAGGGAGGCGATCCCAATTACCTTAGGGGGATTGAGATGGATATGGATGAAAGTGAGTCCCCTATAGTTCAAGTCTAAATGGAATGAAGGGTAGGGAGATATGCCTTATAATTCAAGTAAACGCTGCCCCACGAGTATAGTGATTTTTTGGTTGATTGTACCTGCCCGAGACACAATAAAACACACCTTGCAACAATATATGTTAGTTGGATCAACACGTTAATCTTTCTGTCCCTAATTTGCAACAATGGATGATATTATATATCAGCAACAAAAATATACTATAAGCTTCTCAATATGTGGTCAAGATCAAGTAGAAAATGCAAGAGAAAGACTGGCAATTGACTAGCTAAACTCAAGATGAAAAACCAATACTCTTAGCACAAGAGACAAGGCTGTTGTAAACACTTGTCTGCAACAAACTATATCAGACTTATGGATGTCACATTAAATGTATTACAACAAGAAAATCAGCCACAATAATCTCCTCAAACTTTTCCAAAAAGTGCACTAGGACAAGTTGAGTAAGTGTGCAAACTTTGAGCAAAAACCAATGGTTGAATAAAGAGTTATTTAAGCAAGTAAGTTAGGGTTTCTGCAGCCCTAATGGATGAATATTCTATTTTGTAACAAAAACAATAAGCATCCCCTATATGGAGATTCCCTAGTGGCTGTGAAGTTCCCAAGGAACAAGGAAAACAATCCACTTTGCAAGAAGTAAAAATGACCGAAATTCACGTTTCCCAATGCAATAATTTTATATCTGCAATACAACAAATCAATGACTAGTTCCTTTACTATTGGGTTAATGGAGGCACAATAAGCTTAGAGAAGCTACTTCCTTGGGGGTGTAAGCCCATTTACTTCCCAAGGCAAGTTTCTCTAAGCTAGGGTTTAAGCTAAGAGGGTGTATGCCCTTATACTTCTCTTAGAAAACTCTTAATTAATGAGATGAAGGAAGAAAAAATGGCTAACTCTCTCACAAGTGGAGAGTTATAATTCAAAATGAGATCTTATGATCTCTATTTATACAAAAATTAGCCAACATGGCTTGTCCACCAAATAAGGAGTAAAACACATGATTAGGGGTCAAAAACCCTAATATTTCCCCCTTAAAACAATAATATTAAACAATTCACTTAAAATTTCATCTTTTGCACAAATTAAACCCTAATCTAGGACGACGTCACCCCTTTAGGGGATGTTTTGCCACTTTGAGGAGGTTGTTGGTGTTGGAGAAGCATGGAAGGGCCTCCCAGGTCCATGTGTCAAGCATATAAGTGATCTCATCACAGTGAAAACCCTCTTCTCCTCAAAACATCCAAGTGAAAATAAGTGGAACCTCACCACCAAGCCCTATCCCCCAATATCATGACATCATGCTGAAAAGTGGGACGTTTTTCCCCTCCTGAGAAAATCATTTGGAAAGGAATGGGTGGGCTAGGTCATCCAAGTCATCATCAAGGCCGTCCAAGTCATCTCTCTCTCATTTGGCATGTGGGCCCCTAGCATCCAACCTGTGGGATTGTATCCCCATGGAATCCCAAGCTAGGCTCGTTCTCCCAAAACTGTCCACCGACTAGGTCCTAAAAATAAAAATGAACAGACCCTCTAAGGATCTCAAGTCATAACATCATGATAAGTGGATCCAATCAATAAATAATCCATCTAAGCATGTTCATCAAAGATTACTATATCAAACAATTAACAACTCAAAGAGACCATGCGACTTGTCAAGCTTAAGTATGGGAGGGTTGACGAGGTGTCCTATTGGGTAGATCTTTCCCTAGGTCAAGGAGAGCCTCCAAGAGGTCCCTCTCTAAGACATGTAAAGTGTATGAGGTGGATGGGGTCAAGACTCAATGGGCATAGGGCTCATGGAATACTAGGGGTCATAGTGTCTCATTCATGGGTGCCTTTGTAGAGGGTGTGTGGTACCTTTGTCTGCATTGCACTTTTTCCAAGCCCATCATTTTCCTTTTATCCTTATTTCTTTATATTTTCTTTAGCACAAGGAGAGGTTGAAGGTCACTGCCCTGGCATGGTGACTAGATGGTGGCAATTTCACCCACAAATGCCTAATGGAAATGAGAAGAATGGGTCGTGATGAGACCCCCTTTCTCTCATCCCTGGTTTGGTGACTAGATAATGACAATTTCATACCACTAGATATCCATGGAAGTGATAGGTTGTCTCATGATGAGACCTCCTATCCTTCAATCTACCTTTCATGCATTTCTTTGTTATGTTATGGGTCCCCTTTTATTCAAAGATAAGCATTTTATTGCTTTCTTGGGTGATCCCTGGGTGAAGCATATGGAAGGTTCATATATGGATTTTATCTTTTACCCAACACCAACCCCTCTGGGCCTTTAGCCTCTTTTTCCCATAGAATGAGGGACAACCCCTTGTTGGGTCAATACACCCTAAAATCCGAAGAGATAAGGAAACATAGGGGAATAATGATGTAAAATGGTAAGTATGGTCAGGAATAGTACGATGGCTTATTAAGGGATTTCCCAGTAACAAACCCATTCCCAAAGAATACCACTTACTAGGGCATAATGCCAACCACCTAGGTGAAGCAGGGAAAAAGGCATAATGTCCAAGCACATGTCATGAAATCTAGAGAAATCTAAGATATAACATAATCAAATGGCTTAGGTATTGAAATGATGCTCACCATAATACTGACTTGTACCTCATGGATCAAGGCCCACTACCTTTCGGAGTCCAACTGATGTGGTGGATGCCATCTTCAAACCTATGACCATATGTGGTGGTGAGTGGGTTTTCCATCTGTGCAAAGGGAACTGCTGGTCATGTAGTCTCTCAACACTCCATATCTGCAACCTGAGGGCCTTGATACATCATCTCCTTAGTTATCCACAAAATGGGGATAACACACCCCATTCAGGATTTACATTATTATTGTTTAGGTTAATAATAATTTACAAAAAACTATTTTTTTCCTAAAAAAACATATATTTGTGTCAAGAATAAATCAAATATACATGTACCTTATGATTTTTAGCACTCAAAAAAGAAAAAAATACCCATGGCTTAAGCACAAATTTAGAGTCAACATAACTATAGAGTCAACATTACTACTTTTTTCTTCTTCCTCATTAGTCTTCATAATCGAAGTTTAAGTATTTTCACATTCCTTGATGCAAATTGCAAATTAACCATAGGTAAAACCGATATATCTACTTAACATTTACTAAAATCAACATGATTAGAAGTAGATTGGGAGTGATGAATTTGATTGGGTATTTCCTGTTAGAATAATGTTGATGTGCTCGTTTAACCATAGAAAATGCTACACCGTTGTCACCCAACCACCGGAATTAAATCAGCCCGAAGAGCAACCTTTGATGAAAGAATGATTCGAAGCCACACCAAAGCCAACAAAGAAGAACTAGAGGCACTTTCTCCAAGGGTAGCGCTGAAAGTATCGAGGAAAGACTAAAAATATAAAATCATCACGATTGCGGTTGTTGTTTCCTCCTCCAAACTTGCACACTTTTTCTGTTTTCCTGAGTGAGAGTTAGTGAAGAAATGAGCCCAAGACATCCTCTATTTATAAATGAGCCAAGACATCCTCTATTTATATTAATCTGTCCAATGACTTTTCTGGCTGGGCCGACCTGAATTCCTGGTAATTATATTTTCTGTTTATCTTTTTCCTGTGAAGTTGACTTGTCTTCCTGAAGGATAGAACCTTAAATTATATATATTTTTGAAACGACGTGTCTTCTATGGTTTTCACACATCTATTAATAGGGTTTCTCTTGCTTCTGGAACATTCTATTCTAGTCAAAGGTTACACATGGAGGTTAAAACCTCCCGCAAATACGATAATATCAACACTCCCTCTTAACTAGGGAGGTATTAATGGTATCAAACACATCCATCCATCTTCACATGGAACGGAGAAAAATCACATAGTCTTGTAGATCATTAATCAGGTAGCATCATCATAGATCAAGTCACGAGTATCATCAACACTATCAACATCGTCTGGTAGAAATATGGCATCAAAACATATTGTCATACTTGTTCTTGGTATTCTTCGATCATAGACAATATCAAAATATCCATGAGCCCCACTCAGCTATATTGATGATCCATCTCCACTACTATGTGTCTAGCACCTCGGGTCATTCTTGTCCCATGAAAAGAATCATGACCTCATCAGAACCATATTCACCTTATAGTTGATCCTCTCATAGGATCACTCCGTGAATGCATTTAGCTCAATGATATCAAACACGTGTGTCTAGCACCTCGGGTCGTTCTTGTCCCATGACAAGAATTATGACCACATCATCGAAGCCACAAACACCTCATGACGATCCTCTCATAGGATCACTTCGTGAATGCATTCAACTCGATGCTATCGAACACATGGAATTTCACCTCAAGCACCTCGAGTATTTAGTCCGTCGAAGACTACGTTGGGGAACATCTACTCCGAATGTAGATGTTTCATATCTCCTCTGGTCTGTAACCCAGTTCTTTTGGAGATAGAGTTGGCCTGATGGTTATCGAGGCTACTCACCTAATTATGAGTTAACTACTCACCTACTTGCGAGAGTTTCAAGGCCCGATGCAATTCACACATAGGATATCTAGCATGAACTCGAATCTTCAGTCCGTCGAAGATCACATCTGGGATTATTCCCACATGATCAAGTTAGTCTGATCAATATTGAAATATTGACATGATGCTGCAATAATCAATACTCCCCTAGGGAAACATTTTCATTCCTGCCAAGCTTGTCCCAGATAGAGGTTTAGTGCAAATGTCAACGATCTGCTCATCTATGAATAAGTAATGGAGTCTCATTTCTCCTTCTTGCACCATGTCTCTGATGAAGTCTCACAATATCCTTCGAAAAGACACCCTGCTTCATATCTTGCATCAATGGCTATGATATATGACTGAGTGCTACAAATATCTGCTTCCATGCTTATCTGGAAATCCTGGTTGATCCCAAGTTGAAGTAGAACCCCGGGTGCTATATCTTTATTTTGTACTCCCAATCCAAAAACTGTATATCCCGACATCCCTTCATCATCGAAGATCAATCATATCTATCTGTACCACAACATAGGTACCTGCATGCTGTGGTGTAACCCAATAATACGGTCATGGCTCAACCATATACTGGAACAAGGTGATCTCTGCAAAGAAAATGCCTATCCCATCACACAAATTCCTCATATGTGTCATCATAGGTGTGGCAATGGGATTCCTGTCCATCATGATAAACCTCTTAAATCTCCTCACTAAAGATCTCATCTGGTGCTAGTCACACTTCCAATCCAAATATATCTGGTCAAGATCCTTCATCTCAAACTCTGAAATCAACTCCCTCTATCTGAGAGAATCCTTGAACCATGCTTCTGTCTAGTGCATGCCCCTTTTCATTATGCAAAGTGTCATGAACTATGCTGGCTTCTTATTGATCACTGAATCCCTCTCAGATTTATCTCATGTGACCCGCGCAGAACAAGAAACAAGAACAAACAAATCTCCATGGTATTCTCCATGGAAGATATCTTGCCTGGAGTCTAGGTCAGTAACCAAGAACATATCCTAAAGAATATCAAATTCATCTTGTAAACAATAAGAATTTACATAAGAACAAGAATATCTCCTAGAGAGGAGATCAACAAGTGTATCTCTAGTATTAAGGGGTTAGTATAATTATCATAACTTCAATAGATCAAGATGCAACATAAGATCATAATAATGCCATAACAGTTAGAGACATATCATCTTTTTAAATAATCAAACCTAGAGTCTTCACTACTAGGGAGGGTGTGCTTGTTCCTATGATTGTGATGAATTCACTACTTGGACAAGGTCGCTTGTACATCCCCTGCAAATGCACTCATGCTTTTCTAGATGATATAACTTGAAATAATATACATGTGCATACCTTTGAAATTTGTAGTGTCATTCAACTTATCTTCTAACCTGAAACTTGACACCATCTTGACAAGAAGAGGTTAGAAACTGAATTAAAAAAGGTTCAATGAATAGAACAAGCTAGAAACCTTTGACTTTGACCAATCAACCTTTGACTTTGATCAGTCAAACTTTGATTTTGACCCAAAAACTCAAACTTGACGTTTTTGCTGACTGAGGGCACCAGAGGGTGCGCTAGGCTAGGGCACACTAGAATACCCAAAAATTAGGTCCAATGCTTCACTCAAAGTTCCCAAGAAATTAGGTTTAGGGTTTGCTGCAATTGCAAAATAAAAAACCCTAGTTGCAACTGTAACTGGTGCTACAACTAGCTTGACAAGAAACTCCTAATCTACCTTCTAGCGGTTACGTTGTTTGTAAGGTAGTGTGGGACCATAACTTGTTAGAATAATGTTGATGTGATCCTTTGTATTCAATCTAATGGCACTATTCTCGAGGTTTTGGATACATTTATTCAACTCCTTTGTAGCTCTCCTTGTAATCCCAAGTATTCTTTTGACTTCCAACCTTGATTCCAAATTGAAGTTGTTTCGGGATTTTCCACCTTTGCCAAATAATATATTTCCTTTCTAGCACATATTTTAATTCTTTTGGTAGCTTGTAAATACCTATGCTCCGCATCCAAGGGTCTTCTCCTATTTTAATCCTATCTTCCCTGTGAATTTTCCACATTGGCAATCTCCCTAGGCTAATAAAAGATATGATTTGATGACAACGATCCATATCATTAATCCACTTGTGTACGTTTTTGGTTCCGTTCTAATCCAATCTTCAACTATTCTAGGTTCAATGTATTTTCCAATCATTACCTTCGCCCATTGATTTGAAATAGATCCGAACCAATGAATCAATGTAAGACTCAGTACCTACAAGTTAATTTGACAAATAATAAAGGTTAGAAAACAATGTAAATCAATGGAATGTAAATGTTGAATAAGATGAAAATGAAAGTGAGAAGGAAAAATGGATTAATTAAAGGATTAAAAGAGAGAGAGAGAAGGTCGAGGAAGGGGAAATGAATGGTCATGGTTGTTGGCCCTTCCCTTACCCTCTAACTCTCCCTATTTATCTCATGAATTTACTCTCAATCGGTCTTTTGGACAAGGAGAGGAATCACTAAGAGTAAGAACAACATTGTAACCAAATATTTTCCAGAATGAAATAGATTGAGCCCCCATTCGACACTCGTTTTCCCATTTGGGGTTCCAGGGTAAAACTCGCGAATTCATTATGATTGATTGTTGTGTTTGATGCTATTCTTCTTCATGTTAAAATTAAATTAATTCCTAGTTATGTATGTTGGGTATATGTTATACTCTTTGCAAGATTGGTCCCCTGTACTG
>SNQJ01S0021159.1:244627-266781 GCA_010110895.2 Picea sitchensis | reverse complement strand
ATGTTTTTCGCAGTTTTCGACACACAAATTTCACCGATGGTTCTCTAATTTCAATTAAGGAATTAGGGTTGTTGAATAATATGGGTCAATGGATTAGGGTTTTGGATGCAACGAGATCATATATATATTGTGTTGTAAGCAATGAAGAAGATGATGAATAAATATATTTAGAGGTGTGACTCTAAGCAGGTTGTTGGTTTTCTCGGTTTGGGTTTCTAAGGTAAAAATCTCTGTACAATGTGTGTGTGCCATTGTATCTTTTCTATTTTTATTAAGAATCTATTTGCAATAAGTAATTGTACAAGGTTAGAGTCTACAATGTAATGGTGTGAGAGATCATTCTTTGTGTGCAAATGAAGAACTCCAACAGCTACAGAATGTCCACTATCCAATTTCCTTCGAAGTTTGAGATCGATGGCTAGTAAAAATTGTCTGTTGCAAATATTCATGAAGTTGTTAAATCTGTATTCTCATATTTGTTAGTTTTTCTCTCTCACTCAGAGGAAATTCTCTATCCCTGAGTTGATTTTCTCATTGCATGGGCCATTTTCTCTTTACATGGGCCCAATTTACATTCCCCTAGGCATTTTACTTTGTCCTTGGGCGAGTTCACATTCTCTTGGGAATTTTACTCCATGCCTAGGTGAGTTGACATCCCCTTCAATGTTTTACTTCATCCACAGATGAGTTCTAATCCCCCTATGCATATTTCTTTGTGCTTAATTGATTCCACATCCCTTCGAGCATTTTGTTTCATGCTTGGGAAAATATATTCACTATTGGTTGATTCATTTACCTTGTAGACTATTATTAAGTGGGTGAAATTGAGCCAAGGTAGAGAAAAGATAGAACCAAAGCCAAGTTTTTGAAGTCAAGGGCATAATTCCAAGCCTATCGAGAGCCAATCATGTGAGGAAAAACAACCATACAAATAGCTATGCAAGAAGAACTAGTTTGAGAGGTGGTTGGGTTTTGATCAACACCAAAAAGATCCAATGCTAGTGATGATATTAACCTATGTATGAGGAACTATGTTGTAAGCCCTTGCATTTCTCTGTTACAATCCCTATTTAGACACAGAGGCTTTGGATCTTGTATTTAAGACCATCCATTATTCTATTTATCTTTTCATGATAGAAAATACAACTTGTAGAACATTCCCAATGCACTTGCCTATTGTCTTGATATTGTCATAGGTTTGGCCATTCATTATGAGATCTAGATTCCAACCACAATCCCAACGATGTGCATAATAGACATGTGTTTAAGGCATTGGCCTGGGGAATTTCCCAAGCCTCAAAGTCAATCAACAAAGGCATTCATTTTTCTTGTTGATTCTCAACAACATAGAAACAACTTAGAGTCTCACTTATTATGTACCATTGCTGGTTAGCTGGTTGTACTGTGTATAGGTTATGTAGAGAAGGAGCCAACCATTCATTTGGATCATTAGTTGGCATGTTTTTGACCTTACATGCCATTGAAGAATGAGGTGATTGTAGAGATCCTTGTATAGGGAGGAGGATAGAGGCCTAGTAGCCTCCAAAAGACAGAGTACTCTTTACAAGCTTGAGAACAAAGTTGAGACATAAACAATAAATTTTATTCCACAAATATCCGTGTTGGTGAAGTGAGTGGGCTATAAGTCCCTCATTTACAAATCACCCTTAACCCTTTTATATTCATAGTTCTCCATAATCTCTTTGCAACAAGAGATTGGCTTAATAAATAGATATTTTTTAAGCCCCACCCACCTAGATATTTGGGCTTAGCCAATATTTTCCATTTCACTAGAGGGATTCCTTCTTTTCCTTTTTCTTGTCCATAAAAATTGAGGCATTTTCCATAATTTTGTCCAACATGCATCTCAAAATGTAAACTAGTGAATGTTGGTATGCTGTAATCCCTTCCAAAACTGATTTGATTAAAATTAATATTCCTCCTCTAAATAACCACCTATGTCACCAATAGCCCACTCTTCCTTCCATTATTTCATACATCCATTTCCAACCTTTAACCTTGTAATCATTTGGTTTAATATTAAAACCAAGATATTTTAATCCTTCTTCAAAGCCTTGCATTGTAAATGGTAAACACTGGGAAAACAACCCCTCCTACTTTTCATTCAACCCATTGTATGATAGAAACAATTTATTAACATTAATTTTCATCTTTGTTTCCTTACAACACAGATCAATATTTCTTTATATTTTTTTGCTTCACCGTAAGATTCTTTCCCAAATAATAACCCTATTTACAAATAACAAATGTGTCAAAATCATGTTACTCCCTACTCTTCTACCTTTTAAACCTCCTTCCCTATAGTTGCTATGATAATCTTACTTAACCCCTCTACAACTAATGAACAAAGACAACCTTACTTAAAACTTCTTAATGAAAAAAAACACTTTAAAATTAAATCATAAATCAAGATTGGAAAAGATACGGATCTTACATGTCCCATTATCCAATTCAGTGTTGTAACTTTTATCCCAATTTGAATCAACATCAATCTAAGATATAATCAACTTACCTTGTAAAAAAACTATCCATTTAATATTAATTAATTGTCCATATTTTATTTTATTTACTTTTATATTTATACATTTTGTTAATATTTGTCCTATATGATTGGTAAATTTTTTTTATTCATTTAATATTAATAAATTATTTTTTTATTCATTTAATAAAATTGTAATTATTTATTTTTTTCAAAACAGGCCTATATGATTGTAAAAGAAAACTATTCATTTAATATTAATAAATTGTTCATATTTTATTATTCTTGGTCAAATCATGCATATATAATTAATAAAAAGTCAAAACACTTTTACTTACAATAAATGAAAAACAATTTACCAAATGTTTTTTGAAAGCTATGGAAAAACAACTTAAATAATTTATCCAATGCTTTTGAAAATTATAAAATAACAACTTATTAAATTTCATATTTTTATAATTTTAAAATATTAATTGGTGAATGGGATGGCGATGCAATCATCCAAAACACTTTTACGATTAGTTCTCTTTAACCAAAAACAATTTATCATTTTTTTTGAAAGCCATGGAAAAGTAATGTATGTATTAAATTGAATATTTAAAAAATAAAACATATTTTTATAATTTTTTAATATCATTAACAATTTGTCTAAAGATTATATATATAAAAACTAGTTTTGCATGACTTATTATAAATTGAAATTATAGAGTAGAGTGTCAACATTGGTGCTGAAGTTGTCATGAAAGGAAACTGGCTCCACCACTAAGTTTTTTTAGTGGTGTAGAAGTTCCAACAAATTATATATCAAATTATATATATATATATAGATAGAGTTACAAAGTTTGGCTTGATATGAAATTTTTTAAGTATATGATTGTAATAAAAATAGTAGATCTGCAATCTTGTAGACCAAACTATGATTGTGTAACAAAAAAATAACAAGCCATAAAAAATTATCTATAAACATAATTGGAAAGGAAGGGATGCTCAAAAGAATCTGACCATTTAGGAGCCATGATAGTCTAGAGAATCTCCTCCTCGCTGAGCTGCTTCTTGGGATCTTCAATTCCAAATTCCAATAGCCAGTCTAGACGTTTTTCGATCAACTCTTGCTGGAATTGGTGCTCATCATTGTCTTTGTTAGCGCCGCCATTTTTATTTCAATTAGAGTTGGTTTTTGGTCGAGTTATGTCCCATGTGTCAAAACATGTGAAGTTAGGTACGTAACAATGAAGGGGTCGAAGTCAGCAAGTGGCCGGTTGGCCCTTGGAAATGGGAAGGGATGCCAGAGTCGAAACATGCGTAAATGGTATGGGTATGTTGTTCCCAGAGAGTCAGGTCCTATTAAAAGTTAGTCTCTACGTGCCCCAGGTCGAGTTAAGCAGTTAATGGAAGTCGCGTTGGCAAGTGCTATAACTATTATCAGTTCATTATGAAAGCCGAAGGAATGAAAAATCACGGTGTTCGTATCATGTATGCCCTGCAACCCTTATCGCCTGTACCTTACACGTGGGGATGTGTTATGGAAAATCTGCAGTTCGATTCGAAACATCTAGTCGCCGTGAATTTAATGTTCCTTGGAATGATTCCTCCTTCCACCCGATCTATTATAAATCCCAAAGGTTTTTCACCCATTTTATTCGTGAAATCAGATTCATGGTCTGTGTGTAAGTGTTTCTCGCAGGCTCAGGTCGATCGAATTCTCCATCTTGGGCATTCGCCGGATCCACTGCGTGCAAGATAAATACTGGTCGCACCATGACGACCTCCCGAAACGTAAGGAAGGGCACGTGAAGTGGCAGAATCGCCAAGCCTGAGCCCCAAATCGAATGGGATTCGTTCTCACTTGCGACATGCATCATCTAGGATACAAAGGGAGTTCTCCCTTTACTCACAGGAACGATGACATCGCACTGCGTGGAACCTGGATTGGAAGGACCTGCGCAAGAAGGAAGGATAGTAGAGGCCCTGTCTCCCCAACAACAGATACCTCAGAGAAGGGGTAGGCCAAAGAAGAATAAGGAAGCTGGGGAAACCCAAATCCTAGACGAGCCGCGTGCAAGATTGTTTGCTGAAAAATTACTTATGCGGGATGTCCAGCTGGAGCCTGTGGAAGGCACAAGTCGATAAAGTAGGAGTAGAACGAGGAGGATGGATGTCACAGGAACCAATGATCAAGAGCCATCTCAGCAATTGAAACAAGCAAAATTAGCTATCGCTGAACTGTTCTAGGAAAACAAGGAGTTGAGACAACAACTAGTGACAAAGACCCTAGATGTGTCAACAACGCAAGGTTATGAAGGGAACATGATGTGGCTGAAAAGACAACTCAGAGAGGCGCAGGATACTATCGTACAACTGCGCGAAGCACATAGGGTGTCAGAAGAAGGGTATGCGAAGCACTCTAGAGAATGTGAAGCGTTTGAGGAGAAAGACTACACGGCTCTCGCCAGCGAACAAAAGAAACAAGATTAGTTGAGTTCGTTCCTGTATCCGCAAACAAAAAGAAAATCTTGATAGTTTTGAAGGAGACATCCACCTAAGAAATTTTCCCATTTTGATAATGGCCATAACTGTCTACAGCCACTTGCCACACACATTTCCCCCCAACAAATGAGCACGCGACAGAAAATCAAAACCGTTACAACAGATGACGGGACTCTGACAAACACTTGTCCATTCAGATATCTAATCGAAGGAAAGCATTGACACATCACTCCCTCATGACGAGAATTGATCGATAACCGAAACCCCATGGTCGATTACAAACAATCATGATGTAGCCAGATGTAATTGTTGTCTATTTTTGGAAAAACGTCATGCGAAGAGTTTTGTAATGCAGAACAATCGGTTTCCTAGTTTTTAGAGATAATAGTTAGAAGAGCAAGGTAGCCCAAGCGGCACCCTCGCCTATATATTTGATCTTTTCGATGTAATCCAGGTTGGTTGGAAACATTAGTATAGACAGTGATTATTTTATGTAGTTTGAGCTTGATCGAAATTTAATGCAAAAGTCCTAAAGATTTGATGAAAATATTCTAATTGTAGCAGTTGGATGTATTGTTTTACTCTCTTTGCATATGTACTTCCTGTTTTCTTTATTCATATCTTTTTCTGTCTAAATTAGAACAAAATTTCGAACCTGTGGATTTGCTGCACGACGCCCCTTGTTCGCGTCATTTAGACAAAATGTTTTCTTCTAAGTTGAACTCCGAATTCATCCTCAACGGTGCTCCGAGTTGATTTTTGTGTTTTCTCCCCGCCTCACACAATGATTTTACACCAAAGACTGTTGCTCGCTTAGCCTTTATCCTCTCAATTCCAGTCACCGAGTCATTTGTTCCCATCATTTTTCTCGAACCGACTCCATAGAACAAGGTCTTATTCTATTGCGCCAATATAACCATAACCCATTATCTCGAAGGTGTTTAAATCTAGCCACAACTCTAAAGCCATATCCTACACTGAGATCATGTCTCACGAGAGAGCCCTCTCCAGGTCTGAAAGGATAGTTTTGGGCCTCAAAGTTGGTTGAAATAGTTACCTTCATTGTTTGTTTATCAACCGAACAGATTTACAGAATGCTAACATTCTGGCGTCGTTGCTGGGGAAGAAATTGAATAGATTTTCCCTAGGAGAACGACTAACTTTGTAGTTTGACCCCTGAGGGTAACATAGGGACAAAAATCTGTATCGGCTGAAACCTTTACCCTGGTGACTCCAGTAAAAAAGAATAGTAGCCCCAAGTAGCACAGTTCAGGAACCTTGGCTCTGAAGATGATCTATACCAAAGAAAATCATGACCCAAACCCTGCAGAGCCTGTGTACGACCCCAAGAAAATTCTGCAGAAAGCTAGAGAGAAAGCGCCATACCCATTCTATTATCTAGACAAAATTCCGTCCTTACCAAAAGACGACACACAAAGCATAAATGATCTTGAGTTTGCCACTTTTTTTGAACAAACCTTGTTTAGGTCTATGTCGAAAACCAGCTTGGAGGAGATAGTTTTCGACCAGAAGAGATTCCAAGCCATAGTGTCTAATAATATCCCTCAAATCCCCAATCCTCCTAGGGCCATGGCCGTCAGATTCACCTCCCTCATTTTGCTAGCCCAACTGCATGATTTTCCCCAAAATTACAACTAGAGGATCAAGCTCTACGATGCTGAAGGAAATGTTTTGGCCCAGAAGCATCTGGATTGGTTCAATGATTTCGTCGACCTAGAAGAGGTAGACTATGCAGACGCGAAAATGAGGTTGTTCGCGCAGAGTTTTGCGGTGGAGGTGAGGAAGTGGTTCAAATCCCTTCCGACTGCAAGCATTCGAGACTTCGCCGCATTCGAAACATATTTCATTACTAGATGGGGAGACAAGAAGAACCCCTTGCAGCTGTTAACGCAGTACAATAATATGAAGAAGGCATCGAAGGAAACGATGCAAGAATTATCATCCCGTTTCATAAAGGTGTATAACTCGATTCCTGCAAAAGTCCAACCACATCCCTAGGCTGCGCACTTGTGATATGTCGACTCCTTCGAAAATGACTTTTCCTTGCTGTTGAGAGAAGGAAGATAAAAAAATATAGATGCGACAATGAGCAATGCGATCGAAGTCAAGGTAAATATGATGGCGTCGGGGAAGATCAAACAAAGATTCAACAGAGGCGATAAGAAGCCCCAAGGAGATGTGAAACCATCAACGCCAAGATCCACATATGAAAAATTATGTTTAATGATGAGAACCATGGAGAAGATGATGGAGAAAATGTCCATGGGAAATAAACCCCCTACCCGAGAACAACATGAACCCCAACCCAAGAATTAGAACCTCAGAAGGGGTCAAGTTCCCCAGATCAGATAGAGGGAACAGAGGGAGCAGAGAGATCAAGGAGACCAACAGACAAGGCCTCCATTCCAAAACAACTACGCAGACAATGATTTCGATCAGATGTTCGAAGAACAAATGCATTGTTGCGACGAAAAAAACCCACACGTGTTTTTTACAAAGAGAGAACATGATCGATACATGAGCCAAAATGATGATTTGATATTGGAGATGGATGATGCATGGATTGGGGAAACTGATGATGCGCTATCCTCGGAAAGAAAAGAGTTTAGAAAGGGTTATCAGAACGCCATCATGCAGTTTCAGAAGAAATATAACCTCAAGAGCAAGGAGGCACACACTAAATCTCAAAAGACAAATCCCATAAGGAAAGATCTGACAGACACCCCTTCCATAAGCCGACCGAGACTGAAAAAGACGACCAAGGATGTGATGGAGAAGGCAAAGTCTAAGGAGGAGGCCCCAAAGAAAGCACTGGAGACAAGCCAGAAAGTGTGTGGAAAAGAGGTAGAGAAAGTCTGTCCCCCTTTTAAAGTTGAGCATGAAATGGCTAAAATCAAAATCTCTGTCCCGTTCAACGAACTTATCAGAAAGGGAGAGTATTGAGAGAAAATTATTATATTTCTAAAGATGGGAGGGACCCCCAATACTTTGAATGCCCAAAATGATCACCTTGCCATCCTGTTTGGTTCGTGCATTGAAGAGACAAGTGATACCGAGGACGTCCCTCTGTTCTACGTCAGTCTAAATGTTCATGACATGACCCTGCATAACGCCAGGCTGGATTCCGATGCGTCACACAACCTCATGCCAAAGGTGATCGTGGATAAATTGGGTTTGGATATCACCAGGCCCTACACGAACCTTTTCTCTTTTGATTCGAGGAAGGTCAAGTGCTTGGGTCTCCTCAAGGACTTGGTCGTGTCTTTGGCCCAAATTTCTTCGAAGAACATGGTTATGGATGTGGTCGTGGAAGAAATACCCCCTAAGTTTGGCATGCTTCTTTCTAGGTTGTGGGATGTGAATTTAAAAGGGACCCTACAAATGGACATGTCATACACCACCATTCCTATCTTTGGCCAGGACAAACAATTGTATAGAGAAGTGCTGCTGAAATACATGGTAAGTAGCAAGACACAACCAAATAACCATCCCATATACTCCATCGACACTGAGGTTGGTTCCTCTATATTATACAATGACCTGAGCATTGAAGAGGAAGAGTCGACAACCATCATGACAGTCGATGAGGAAACCACATGGAAAGCAGCAGAGTGCACCGACCCAAAAGATCGCACAGAAAATGAGATATGGAACATGAGTTTCGATGGTGCGGTTAGTAAGGAAGGAGTAGGTTCTAACATATGGTCAAGACCTTCTGAGGTGGGAACAAAGCTGTGCTCATACAAGCTTGTGTTCGAATTCACAAACAACACGACCAAGTATGAGGCACTGATTCTGGACTTGAAGGCGTTGAAATAATTAGGCAAAAAGAAGATATCAGTGTGCAGAGACTCCGAACTGGTCATAAACCAGGTCAAAGGCATGTATTAAGAAAAACACCCCAGGCTAAGAGCACACAAAAACTTGGCGTTGGATCTCCTCGAGAAATTCTTGGAGTACGATATGTCAGTTATCCCTAGGGAGCAAAACCAGATCGCTGATGCATTGGCCACCTCAGCCTCTATTTTCAAAATCCCCATATTCCCTAATAGAAAATACAAGATTGAAGTCAGACATAGGCCGACAATACCTAATAATTTCAAACATTGGCAGGTGTTTGAAGATGAAAAACAGGTGGAGAGGTTTCTCCAAATGAGCAATGAGTTCGCTAATACAAACATTGATGACGAATGATGCTGCGATGAAGATGGGAGTGTGGATGCACACAGTAATAACAAGCCTTTACAAGACTAGATAGCGGGAAGGGACATAGTACAACTGAAAAATAACATCATCCCAAAGGGGTTAGTGCCGCTGAAAAAGTTGTTCGATGAAAATGACGTGGCCAAAAATCCCAGGATCATTGCAAACGACGAGGATGTCGAAGAATGCAACATCGAGACTGAGGAGAACCCAAAAATAATCAAATTAATGAAAACACTCAGTCTAGAAGTCAAGCAAGACTACGTCAAGATCATGAAGGACTTCCCCAACATTTTCGCATGGAGCTATGACAATTTGAAGGTGTATGACACTAAAGTAATCCAACATGTTATCCCTATCAAAGAAGACCAGAAGCCTTTAAAACATAAGCTGAGATGGATAAATCCCCTGCTACTGCCACTGATCTAAAAAGAGGTAAAGAAACTGTTCGAAGCTAATATTATCGCTTCTTTAAGATTCTCGAAATGGGTAGCTAATTTGGTACTTGTAAGAAAGAAGAGCGACGAGATAAGACTTTGTGTGGACTTCCAAAACTTGAAAAAAGTGTCCCTAAAGGACAACTACCCTCTCCCTAAAATGGAATATATCCTACAAAAGGTGGTGGGGTCCCAAAAGATGTCCATGCTGGACCATTTTTCAGGGTATAATCAAATCATGGTCCACCCAGACGACAGATAAAAAATGGATTTCACGACTCAACGGGGAACGTTCATGTATGCCAAGATGCCTTTCAGCCCGATGAATGCTAGTGCAACTTTCCAGAGGGAAATGGACATAACATTTGCTGATGAAAGCGAAAATTTCATTGTGATATATGTAGATGACATCACAATATACTCTACCTCCGATGAACAACACCTCAAACATCTGAAGAAATTTTTCCAAAAGTGCAGGAAGTTCGACATATCGCTAAATCCAAAGAAATCACATTTCAGGATGGAAGAAGGGAAGTTGTTGGGGTACATTATATTGAAAGAAGGCATCAAGATGGATCCCAACAGGGTCGACGAAATCCTAAAAATCGGCACTCCGTGAAGTAAGAAGGAAGTGCAATATTTCCTAGGAAAGGTAAACTTCTTGAGAAGATTCATCCCGAACCTGGCAGAAATTATAAAGCGCATAAATTGCATGCTCAGGAATGGGAATGAGATCAAGTTGAATCCGGAAGCTGGGAAATATTTTGAAGATGTCAAAGTGGCACTGACTAGAGCTCTTGTGCTATCCAGTCCAGATTTCACGAAAGATTTCATCTTGTTTTTATTCACCTCAGAGCATAAAATTTCAAACGTGTTGTTGCAGAAAGACGAGAAGAAATTCGAGAAAACTGTAGCCTATTTTAGCAAGACGCTGCAGGATGATCCACTAAGGTACGAGATTATGGAAAAACAAGCATATGCCTTAGTGAAATCCTTGAAGGAGTTTAGGACGTACATATTGCACTCCCACGTCATTGCTTATGTTCCCAACAACTCAGTAAAGGATATCCTGACTCAGCCCGACCCCAAAGGGAGGAGAGGTAAGTGGAAAGTGGCCATGCTGGAATATGACCTGTAAATTAAGCCTACAAAACTAATTAAATGCCAGGGCCTTGCAAAGCTAATGGTGCATTCGGACTGCAACCCAGTGGGAATGAATTTCATTGTCGATCTGTCAGAGAGCCCTTAGGAAGAAACGACTACGCATGTGTCCCAGAAGTTTGTCAATTTTTCGTGGTATGCATACATCATATATGTGTTTAAGAATCTCTAGGCCCCTCCAGGCATAAGTAAGACCAAGGCCTGATTTCTAAATCTTAAAGCAGTTAAATTCTACATCTTTGATAACTCACTCTATTGGAAAGATCTTGGGGGAATGTTGCTGAGCTGTTTGCTAGAAAATGATGCGAAGCGAGCCACAAAAGAATTTCATAAGGGCGATTGCGGGGGACACCATTACTGGAAAACCACTGCGCACAAAATCCTAAGAGTGGGTTACTATTGGCATACAATTTTTGTAGACATATAAAAAGAAGTCTCCAACTGCCACGAATGTCAGATTTTTGATGGGAGAAGAAAGTTGTAGCCCCTGCCACTAAATTTGATCTCAGTCGAAGCACCTTTCATGCAGTGGGGTTTGGATTTCATAGGAGAAATAAATCCACCATCCTTGGCACAAGACAAATGGATACTCACGGCCACCGACTACTTCACGAAATGGATAGAAGTGATCCCCATGAAGCAAGCTACCGACGCAGTCATCATCAAATTTCTGGAGACAAACATCTTATCGAGATTCAGATGTCCCTTGAAGATCATAACAAACAATGCGACCAAATTCAAGTCCTAGAGGATGGAAATTTTTTGTTAGGATTACAATATAATCCTGGGGCATTCTACGATGCACTACCCACAAGGAACTAGGTTAGAAAAATCCTCAAATAAAAGCCTAACCAGGATCATCAAAATACTCCTGCAAGACAATAAGAAAGCTTGGCATAAAAATCTTATCTATGTGCTGTGGACATATTGGGTTATCACCAAGAAGTCCATCTCAACATCGCCTTTCTAGATTGTATATGGTGTAGATGCAATTTTCCCTACCACACCATGGTTTCCCATCATAAAACTGCTGCAAGAGCAGGAGGCCGAGCCAAATGACACATAGAGAAGAATAAATCAACTGGTTCACACAAAACAGATGAGGGAATAGGTGTACAATCGATCACATCTCCACCAGGAAAATATGAACAAATCCTTTGACAAGCGTTCCAAGCCAAAGTATTTTCAGTTGGGTGATCTGGTGTTGAGATGGGATGCTAGAAATGAGGACAAAGGAAAGCACATAAAGTTCGATAATCTGTGGATGGGTGCATTCAAAATCGATGCACATAGCAGAAATAATGCTTATTTTATGGAATAACTAAATGGTAGGTTCCTCAAACATTACCCGATGAAACAATTTCCATTTAAGTCACATGTCATTGTAAATAGTCGTTTTATTTTTATGTCGAGTCAGTAGGTCAGTAGAAATTTGAAGCCCAAAGTGAAGCCCCTGATTTTATGCTGAGTCTTTTAGAAGCTGCATCGATAGGTTTATGTTGCGTTTTGTTTTTCATATTGTAGTGTCGAAGAGCCGGAATAAGGCCCAATGGTCAGGCACTTGGTCTACTATTCTTTGCTACCTTTCCGAGAGGATAACATCCCTGTTGGAGCCAACTATTAGCCCTGCCATTTTTCTTTCAGTTAGAGTCAGTTTTTGGTCGAGTTATGGCCCATGTGTCAAAACATGTGAAATCAAGTATGTAAAAATGAAGGGGTTGAAGTAAGCAAGTGGCCGGTTGGCCCTTGGAAACGGGAAGGGATGTCAGAGTCGAAACATGCATAAATGGTACGTGTATGTTGTTCCCAGAGAGTCGGGTCCTGTTAAAATTTAGTCTCTACAGGCCCCAGGTTGAGTCAAGCAGTTAATGGAAGTCGCGTCGGCAAGTGCTGTAACAATTATCAGTTCATTATGAAATCCGAAGGAATGAAAAATCACGACGTTTGTATCATGTATGCCCTGGAACCCTTATCGCATGTACCTTACATGTGGGGATGTGTTATGGAAAATCTCCAGTTCGATTCAAAACATCTAGTTGCCATGAATTCAGTGTTCCTTGGCACAATTCCTCCTTCCACCCGATTTGTTATAAATGCCAGAGGTTTTTCACCCATTTTATTCACGAAATCAGATTTGTGCTCTGTCTGTAAGTGTTTCTCACAGGCCCAGGTCGATCGAATTATCCATCTGGGGAATTTTTCGGATCCACTTCGCACAAGGTAAATAATGGTCACACCATGGCGACCTCCCAAAACGTAAGGAAGGGCACCTAAAGTGGTAGAATTGCCAGGCCCGAGCCCCAAAGTGACTGGGATTTGTTCTCACTTGCGACAGACATCCCCAAGGATACAAAGGGAGTTCTACTTTTACTCGCGAGAATGATGACATCGCATTGCGCGAAACCTAGAGTGGAAGGACCTGCGTAGGAAGGAAGGATAGTAAAGGCCTTGTCTCCCCAAAAAACGATACCTTAGAGAAGGGGCAGGACAAAGAAGAATACAGAAGCTGGGGAAACCCGAATCCCAGACGAGCCGTGCGTAAGATCGTTTGTTGAAAAATTACTTATGCATGATGTACGTCTAGAGCATGTGGAAGGAACAAGCCGAGAAAGTAGGAGCAAAACGAGGAGGATGGATGCCATGGGCACCAATGATCAGGATCCATCTCAGTAGTTGAAACAATCGAAACTAGCTATCACCGAACTATACTAGGAAAACAGGGAGTTGAGACAACAACTAGCGAGAAAGACCCTGGAAGTTTCAGTAGCGCAAGGCCGTGAAGGGAACGTAACGTGGCTCAAAAGACAACTTGGAGAGGTGCAAGATACAATCGTACAACTGCACGAAGCACAAAGGCTGTCATAAGAAGGGTATGCGAAGCACTCCAGAGAATGTGAAGTGGTCGAGGAGAGAGCCCGTGTGGCAATCTCCAACAAACAGAAGAAACAAGTTTAGCTGAGTTCGTTCCTGTATCCACAAACAAAAAGAAAATCTTGACAGTTTTGAAGGAGACATCTCCCTAAGACATTTTGATAATGACCATGACTATCTGCAGCCACTTGTCGCACACATTTCCCCCTGACAAATGAGCGCGCTGCAGAAAATCAAAGCCGTTACAACAGACAACGAGACTCTGACAAACAATTGTCCATTCAAATATCTGATCGATTGAAAACATTGACACATCACTCCCTCATGACGAGACTTGATCGATAACCAAATCCCCGTGGCGGATTACAAACAATCATGATTTAACCAGATGTAATTGTTGTCTATTTTTGGAAAAGCGTCATGCGAAGAGTTTTGTAACGTAGAACAATCAGTTTCCTAGTTTTTAGAGATAGAAGTTAGAAGAGCAGGGTAGCCCAAGCGACGCCCTCGCCTATATTTTTGATCTTTTTGATGTAAGATAGGTTGGTTGGAAAGATTAGTATATACAGTGATTATTGTATGTAGTTTGAGCTCGATCAGAATTTAATGCAAAAGTCTTGAAGCTTTGATGAAAAGATTCTAATTGTAGTAGTTGGATGTATTGTTTTCCTCTCTTTGTGTACACACTTCCTGTTTTATTTATTCATATCTTTTTCTATCTAAATCAGAACAAAATTTCGAACTAGTGGTTTCGCTGCATGGGGCCCCTTGTTCGCGCCATTTAGACAAAACGTTTTCTTCTACATCCTCAGCGGTGCTCCGAGTTGCTTTTTGTGTTTTCTTCCCGCCTCACACAACGATTTTACACTGAAGACTGTTGCTCACTTAGCCTTTATCCTCTCAAGTTCAGTCACTGAGTCATTTGTTCCCATCGTTTTTCTTGAACTAAATCCATAGCCCAAGGTCTTATTCTATTGCACCAATATAACCAGAGCCCATTATCTTGAAGATGTTTAAATCTAGCCACATCTCTAAAGCCATATCCCGCGTCGAGACCGTGTCTCCCGAGAGAGCGCTCTCCAGGTCCGAAAGGCTAGTTTCGGGCCTCAAAGTTGGTTGAAATAGTTACCTTCATCGTTTGTTTATCAGCCGAACAAATTTATAGAGTGCTAACAGTCTCCATGGAGAGCTCAAATAACATTGCATTGCACCTCTATGAAGACAAGGTCGGGTCGCGGAGGGGGATGAGAGCTTGAGGCTTGGACATGGTCGAGAACAAAATTGGTGTGAGTGGAGGAGGAGGCAGAGAGAGGATGGGTTTTTCCTCAAAATCGATGGAGGTCGAGAAAGCATGACATGACTCCATTTGCGAATGAAAAGCACAATTGCAACCAAGGAAGGACGAGATGTGAGCAGCGTGGCTGGGAACCAAAGAGCGGTTTCCACTTGCACGTTTAGGACGATCTCTCTCACGATGCATGAGATAAATCCAGGGAAGACGAAGTGGGAGACTGAGCAGAAATTCGGGAGGCAACACAACGATGATATCGAACTAGAGAAAGGTGAGACTAAAAATTAAAATCTTTTGATGGTCTACTGAGCCAAAAGCGATAACAGTTGGAGTAGGTGAGAGCATCATGATGCAGCGAGATAAGTGATTGGATAAGGTTCATTCACTTCGATTCCAATGTGTGAAGGATGATTGGGATCAGGTCTAGGATCAAGGATCAGGAGAATGGATTGATCCTCATTGAATGAGTGCCGTCGTTCATCAAGATCGAGGGAGGATGAAACAACGTCAAATTTTCCATGTGACACCAAACTGATCTGGGTTGATAACACCCCATCCATGGTATTGGAAATTAATATATTAAATTAAATATTTAAAAGTAAACTTTTTTTTTTACAATATTTTAATATCATTATTTTAATTTTAATTCGTGAATGATATAGGGATTTATATAAAAATGATTGAAAATTAATATATTAAATTAAATATTTTAAAAGTAATTTTTTTTTTACAATATTTTAATATCATTATTTTGATTTTAATTGGTGAATGATATATGGATCTATATAATTGCTTTGATTTTGTTGTTTCAATTCTTAGAAATAAAAATTATGAAAAAATAAAATAAATTTATAAATTGAGACGCTGCCATGTTCTATATGATGTTGAATGTAATGGATATAAGTTGATGAAAGTATTGACAAAAGGTATCGTTAGCTAACAGAGAAAGTTAAATCACTGACATGAAAAGGTGATCCATTGAATGACATTGTAGCACTTGGCACTTTATCAGATCGTTGTTAGTAATGCTTTGTAGCACTGGGTAGTTTATCGGATCATTGCCATTAATGCTTTGTAGAACTTCACATTTCAATGGATCGACTTCGACATTCATTCACATTTAATTGGAGATGGATTCTCCAAGAAGTTACTTAATGCGAATAATTTGCTATTCTTTTAATCTTGTCTTTGTTAATGTTCATTCATGACTTGCAAACAATTTTGTTTGTGGAGGTCTTCCATTGCTCCTTTGCATTTAGTAATTATTGTATGTCTCTTGTGGCAATAATTATGTTATATTTTATACAAAATAATTATCTATGTTTTGGAGTACGACAATCTCAAATTATATATACAATGTAAATTTTGAAACAAATTGTTTTGTTATCATGAATAATGACACCAAAATAATCCACTATTGATCCACCAAAATAAAAAGAATTCACTAATTCATTAATACATAAATGATCGATTTAATGTCATTACATTGTTAATCAAGTAAGTAGTACATAAATGATCGATTTAATGTCATTACATTGTTAATCAAGTAAGTAGTAAGTAGTGATGATTTTCGAGTATTTATAGAATTAAAAGTTAAATTTACCTAAAATTAAGGGATGCTTTCTCATATTTATGAATGAATGGTATTTTTGATAAAATTTTTAGTGTAACTAGCGTGTTTTATTTAGGGAAATCAAATTGGGCATTTGCTAGTTCAGAATTAGTTGAATGCCCAACAACAACAATGACAACTGGTTAAGCTAATTACTTCGAAATGGTTCTGAACAAGACAATAATTGTAAGAATCAATGCCTAAGTGCAATTCGACAATTAATGAGGTAGGGAAACATAAAAGACAATGCAAACGTTAGAAATTAAATGAGACAAGAGAGAGGTGAATTAAAAAATTAAATTAAACAAAAAATGAAAATAGTTGAAAAAATGAGGAATGAGAAATTAAAGGTCCATCTTTTAACTTTCCCGTTACCCCCCATCTCTTTATATCTTCTCGTGACTTGAAATAAAATAAAAAATAAAAATAGGAGAAAAATGATAAATGATAAATGAAAGGTCAATCTCTTGGCTTTTCCCTTACCCACCATGTCTCTCTATATTTTTGTGACTTGCCTCTCAAAGGGTATTTTTTGGCGAAGAGGATAGAATGGAAAGGATAAAGCACTATGTGAATTGTTGAATGACCATAGAGCTATGAACTGCAATGTACCCTAGTATTGCTAGAATGAAAGTTGAGCAACCATTTGAACTTGGTTTTTCCATTTAGGTTTTCAGGGTAAAATCTTCGTGTCCATTATGTGGTTGATTTTATATCTAGTGAGAATCTCTCATAAGTATTTAATTTGATGCTCCTATTTATTTTTATTCTTGTTTTGAGAGTGTTAATGGTCGTTGGATGGTATTAATACCCCAATTGTGTTAACTGGATGGATATAATGCTTGTAGCTTTGTTATTCCATTCCATAGTTTCATTCTCCATTAGAATTTGAATAACAACCACAACTTTGTTATGTCCACCATTCAATTTGAAAGAGGTTAAAGAGCTAAGGCTGACATTAATTCACTATTGCAAGTTAATATCCAATATGGTTGTCAAGCCTTGTGATTGTTGAAGCCATGACTGTAAGTTGCATCCACACTCCTTGGAACACTAAACATAGGTCTGTTCACTCCTGAGAGGTCATACCTAGTCTTTAGATATTCATTGAGTGCACACGTAGGTCATACATAGTGTGGAAGTAGACTGTCTTTTGTTCCTTGGAGCTATATTATTGTAGGCATGCTCGAGGTGTGTCTCTTTCATCCCTGAGGACGTTGGATTAGTGGCTGGGAATGTTAGCTGATTGGTGGGATGTATGTTGGGTTGAGAGTCAAGATTATTTAATTAAGTCATAGCTTGTTACAATTTCACTCTTTTTCATTGGCATTGACATATTTTGTTTCAATTTTGCACAAGTGTTGGGGCAATGCATTGGCCATTGCAATTTTGTCTTACTACTTTCCCTGGTGAAGCTAAATCAACATACATGTTTAATTAATGAATCCCCCTCACATGTTAAGTGTCATACCTTTCTCATTTGTTTAAGGAATGGACATTATATATATGCTAGTTAAGAGCCATTGCATGTGTGTCTTAGTGAAAGATATCCAAGTTGAATTGGATTCGAGTATAACCAATGGAAGACATGAATTGGGACTTGTCCTTTTAATGAGTAAGCTTTAAAGTTCATAGATTACAAGGAAATCCAATGCGACATTAAAATTGGAAAGCACCCAACTGCATTGGATAGTACTTCTCTCAAAGGATTAGTGTTATTCTAATAATAAGAGGGTAACCATCATTATTCTTCCATTTAATCGATGAGAAGCTTGGTATTGGGTTCAATAACCATTTATCATATAGATTCTCCTTGTATTAACATTGACCTGGAAACAGATAAATACAATCAAAACTAAACACACACATTGAACCATGACTGTGTCTCAAACTCGAACTTCTTGAGAGATCTAGTTCAGTTGGATTCCAACGTGCAAAGGAGTTGCACCAAAGATCATAGGGTTCTTAGTTGCAGAGTATTTGCATAGTCTTGGGTTTTATTGGCATGTCAAGTGGTTTCTTGTGTGTAGGTTGCACTTAAAGTAATCCATGCCACCAATTCTGATCGATGTTGCAGAGTAGTTTGTACTTGATGTTGCATAGAGAACAAAGGCCTTGTAGCCATTATGAGAAAAGAGAACTCAACACCAAATCAAGAACAAAAACCATACATTAATTTTGTAGAGGATCTGTGTTGGTGAGAAAGTGGGATATAAGTCCCTCATTTACAAATCACTAATCCTCTCAACTAATGATCTTCTTTGTTCTATTTATTAGTTGTGGTGGTTTATACAACTATTGCAAATGATACGACAAGTTCAATTCAGTGGTAGAAATTTGAAGTGGCAGGTGGGGGCGCCCAATGTTGATTTATATTTTAAAGCAAATATGATGTTTTATTTATAGAACTACTTTAGACTATTAGAGAAATTGCTTTAATGATGTAAAACAATGTTTTTAGCACCAAGTAAATGAACAAATTAACAATGGTTAGAAAATGGTCTAACCATTACAAAATGTCAAACAAGTGCATTTTTTTTTAGAATTTGAATTAACATTATTAACATTATTAACATTATGAAATGCAAGGACTATGCTACTTTGAAATGCTTCCTTATGTTGATGTTTTGGTAGCTGAGGGAGGTATTCCCTTCTGGAAACCATTGAACAATTGAAGAACACCTCGGAAAAGAATAAAGTGAAATAGAAGACCACAAAAGAGAAGTCGACCCACATGAAATAATTAAAGTGGAAATATAATTTCTAGGAAGAGAAGTCGGCCCACAAAAATAATAAAGTAAATATGAAGACCCAGAATAATAAGTCAGACCCAGACATGTGCCCAGATTAGTTAAAATACAGGGCTGTATCATTTCATTTGTACATACACACAATTCTCCTTCTCCAGTGCGCATTAGGCAGTTGCAGCTGCAGTTGTGAAAATTTCACTATTTTTGGGTTCTTGTTCTTTTGGAGAGTGTGCCCTATTTGGGAAGGATATTCTTGGTGTCTCTTGGTGGTTTATCTTGTGTGCTAGCTCTGGAAAAGTTGCACTAAGATTGTGTGGTGTTGCCCTGTTTATTTGTGCCAATTATAGTTGTAGTTACCAGTTTCTAGTTATGTGGTGTGCTATCTTGCTCTAGTGATGCACCTATCTTGTGCCAGTTCTGTGGTGCTACTCAATTGTCTACCCTCACTAGGGTTTGACAAGAAGAAGTGATAAGTATTTGTTATCATGGTTTCTTTATTGTTGGTTTTCTCTTATGAATAGAGCTTGTTCATGGTTGTATTTGAATATTCTCTCTAAGAAAAGTTGACTAGGTTTTTCCCTGAGTTTGGGGTTTTCCCAAGATAAATCTTCATGTCTTCTTGTGCTTGTTTATATGCTTCTTATATATTTCAATATATGGTTATTGAATGTTAAAAGAATATCAAAATGCTACGGTAAATATTATGTTAACAAAACTAATGAAAATCTAATGCCTTATTTATTATATACAAATATAATTTTATTAAATTACTAGTGCATTGTTGCTTCGTGCTAGTTACAGTTGCAGTTGCATGCAGTGCTAGTTGTAGTTACAGTTACAGTTGTAGTTACAGTTACAGTTGTAGTTACCAGTTGCCAGTTTTGTGGTGACTATATTTATCTAGTGATGCACCTATCGTGTGCCAATACTGTGGTGCTACTCAGTTGTCTACCCTCGATAGGGTTTGACAACAAGAAGATATAATTATTTGTTATTAGGGTTTCTTCATTGTTGGTTTTCTCTTGTAAATAGAGCTTGTTCATGGTTGTATTGGAATATTCTCTCTAAGACAAGTTGGCTAGGTTTTTCCTTGAGTTTAGGGTTTTCCTAGGATAAATCTTTGTGTCTTCTTATGCTTGTTTATCTGATACTTATATATTTCAGTATATGGTTATTGAATGTTTAAATAAGATCAAAATTATATGGTAAATATAATGTTAACAAAACCAATGAAAATATAACATGGGATCAGAGCTGGTTACCTTCAGAACAATCTAACCACATTGTTGAGATTTGCCGCTGCACATGCAATCTATCTCTACACAGTTTTCTTTTGTCAAGATCATTGAGCACTTATTATAAACTCATTTGGGAATTTTTTTAGCATAGATCATCTCACCTTTCCCTAGCGCACCTGCTACATCTTTCATATTGACTTTCTGTCAAAGTTAAATTTTTAGGGTTTTAGGCTTGTTGACATTTTCCTGGACATTGAACCTTCTGATTAAGATTTATAATTTTTTCTTGTTGATGTGATGTATCATATTAGAAGATAAATCTAGATGGTGCACTCATATATAAATGAGTGGGTTTGCAGGAAATGTACAATTGAAAAAAGGACCTTTGTCCAACTAGTGACAATAGATCCAAAGGGATCTTAGATCTAGTTCACTCAGAGGAAGCCCAAGAGTTGGAGGCAGCAGTGACAATGTCTTCTACAATATATAACAACTCAAATGGGACAACAACAACTAGACTTCAGGTTTGCATATCAGGTTTGATATTTTATATTGTTGCAGCCTAAGTAAGTGTTGTAACTAGAATAACAGTCTTTAGAATTCTATTACTACTATTGCTATCAAATGTTTAGTGACACTTGAATATTGTTAGTACACTGATCATCATGTACTAATGATGCACTTATTTACAAAATAAAATTGATCTCTTCTAGGAGATTTTCTTGGTTGTTGACTTTGTCCCAGGCAAGTTATCTTGTTGAAACCCATGGAGGTTACCATGGAGATGTCGTTGTTGTTGTTTCTTCCTCCGAGCATGTTACTATGGAGGAATGATTGGTCACAACACTGGAAGAGTGTTGAAGAGTGTTTTTCTTATTTCTTGTTATTGTATTTTGTTTTGGCCCTTGTCTCAAGCAGGTCACAGGTGATAGCTCTGAGAAGGAGCTAACGTGACGATTGTTCCCAATCTTGTTTTTTATTAGTGTTCTTATCATAAGAATATTTCTCGTGTCTTGTGTTTCCCCTTGTTGTTGCTCTTGTTTCGGGAAGGTCACAGGTGATAGATTTGAGACAGAGCTATAATGACAGTTGCAGGAGCCAAAAAATTAGATGGTCTCTAGCTAAGAAATGGAGCAGACTATCCAGACATAGATCCGTGCACATGACCGTACACATCCATGTACCAAAAGAGAAGAGGAAAAAGTTAAAACCTTTTGGAAAGAAGGGTACTTTTGCAGAATACAAATGATCTCATATGGAGATTGATTGTAAGGAGTAGAAGGCTCTGAAGATGACCGTATAGATCCCTCCAGTTCAGTTGATTACTCTTCAGATCATCAAGAAGAGTCACTAGAGTTAGAAGGGCCTACCCATAAACATTGCAGTGACCAGGAGGAGACCTACATGGTCCCGTGATACTTTGTAGGATGCAAAGGGCATGCAGCTATATGACATTGATGATCCATATCATGAGGAGGAGCAAATGGCTCCACCAGTGGTGAGGAAGGTGGCCCCACCAAGTACCAACTCAAAAGGACACATAGTTCAGAAGGAGTTATCCCTCAGGATCTAGTAGGGAGGAG